>OMNN01034190.1:17596-47743 GCA_900302755.1 Chromis chromis | reverse complement strand
GTGTTTTCCCTGGAAACAAAGGGGCTGCTTCGCAAGCTTCCTGGGGGGTACGATTGAAATTACCGTAATGACACTATATAGGCTGTAAAGTGCAACAACGTCGCTCTTTACAGCCTATATAGTGTCATTACGGTAATTTCAATCGTACCCCCCCAGGAATCCGTTCGATTTTTTCCGATAGTGCAAACCATGACATAATTAAGAATGAAATTACCGTAATGACACTATGAAATTACCGTAATGACACTATATTGGCTGTCTATATTGGCGCAAACCGTGACATAATTACGGTATTCCAAAGTGTGCTAGCCCAAACGTGTCACCAATGACGCACTAGGACTTAAAGGGTTAACAGATCTGAGTTTTAAAATGGTGATATATTTGGTCTGAATCACGGTCACAGTTGTGTGCACATTTATTTTCTTTAGGCTTGACTGTTTTATACTAAAGGCCTTAAAAGATCATCGCCTGTCCGTCAGACACTGGCTGGTTCTTGTCGTTGGCTCACAGTGCTGTGTAGCTGTCATCTGTGGCTCTGCAGACCTCAAGAGACGCTGTGTCTGCAGCTGAACCCCCTCCACTGGAGACAGCAGCAGATATGCAGAGTTCAGAGGTCACCCTGCTGGTAGGGTCTGCCGGGGCCCCCATAGGTGGGCTGACCCCTCATAGTGACAGCTGGACAACCAGTCACAGAGTCGGACTCCCAGGCAACACCCAGGAAGAGGACGGTATAGGCTGCTGTGTTGTTTCAGGAGCGACAGTACTTCATAAGAGACTTCTTATTTATTGATACAGAAGTTACATGACTAATACATCCTACAAATCTTACGTACTTTATTCTACTGGGAGATCACTAGTAAGGGTTGAGTATTGATATTAATGTTAATCCAGTCAGTGGTTATATGGAGATTCTTTACACACTAGTCTGTAGTCTGTAACCCCAACAGTTCATTTGTTCTGTAATGTATTTGGAAATGAATCAGTCATACTGCAGCAGCTATAATGTATTGTACATTATTGTTTGCTTGTACATAGGTGAAGTGTAAGGACCATATCTCTTATCATTCAGGCATGTCTGGTGGAGTTTTGTCACATATGATGTCGCTGTAAACCCCAAGCAGTGTCTGGGTGTGTTTTTTGCTCCTGTCATACAGTTCAGCCAAATGATCCCTAGATTTGAAACGCCTGGATTCCTTCTATTTTGTTACAGTTAGTGGCTCTGATTAATGGAGGAATTTTTTTAAATTCATGAAATTCATGTCCTGCTGGTGAGTTTTATGGTTCTGAGGGTTTAGGACCATGACAGTATAATATAGTATAGTATCAGCAATAGTTATGATGAAACTATTTTGATGATCAATTAAACAATTTTCACAGTGTTCAGGTGTTTTATAGATGATCTCAGTTGATTTAATTCAGAAAATGACCTGATGTTTGATCAGTAATTCAATATTAGTTAGCTGCAGCTCTACATTCAGCATCGGGGCTCTGAGCTGGTGATCTTAAGATTGTCCTGCTGTGGCAACACCAAGAAGGCAGCACACAAACAGGAAATGAGACAGACGTAACATGTTGACCTCGGCAGGACTTTATCTGATGTAGGCTAACACTGTGTGATATCAGTGTGATGAAATATAAAACTAGTATTGGCTCCTCATTTAAACTGGATACAGCTCTTCAGCCATATTTTAAACCACATGTTTTGGAGCCAAACTCAGTTGCTGCATTGAATAAGTTAAAGGGAAGAAGAGAGGTTTTTAGTGTATTTCTACTTCCACTTGTCTAACTCTAATCTGATGTCCTTGTTTGTGTTTGGATTTTCCACAGGAGAGACAGCGACTAGAGACCATCCTAAACCTCTGTGCTGAATACAACAAAGGAGAGAGCCCCGGCCTGGACCCTCTGGGTTCAGGGAGGACAGGTTTCCCTGGTCTGTGTGATGGCTCTGGGCGGAGACCATCTATGGAGAATCTCCTGGGAGGGACGCCAACCTCAACCTCGTTCCGCCTGGCACAGAGGCAGAGGGAGAGTGACGAGGAGAACCTGAAGGAGGAGTGTAGTAGTACAGAGAGCACTCATCAGGAGGTGAGGGCATCTCCTGCTCCCTGCACAGCATCAGCACTGCACAATGGAGACCGACAGGTCAGAGGGAATGCTTATTTCCCTGTAGAGATGCTCTCTGTGCATGCCGCTGTGGAACCAGCATGTGCAAACGCTTTGCTGCATCAGTGGTTTTCCAAGTTGGGTTAACCAGAGATCTGAGAGAATTCAGTGTGGTCCTGAAGAAGCAGAAGTTTGAGGTGGTCATAGTTAGAACAACAGAGCTGTTACATAGCCCAGCTGAAAACTGAACAGCTTTAATTAGACTTACAAAGTAATGCAGTTATTATTTTTTCAAGTGGCATATTGCACTTTTTTATCTGGGTGCTGAGGGCTGCTACTAGCATGTAGAATGTTGCTTAACATGGATGCATGTGATGTGAATGTCATGCATGTATTATGTAAGGCTCAACTTGTTTGTCCTACATGTCAGCAACCCAGCATGACCTAAAAAATAGATGTGTCAGACTGTGATGAGTGTACATTTTAGTGTATTTACTGTAATGTCTGCATCAAGTTCAGCCTACAAACCTTAGCTGAATGAACAAATGACTCGTTTACTGTAAATACTTTGTGAATATCAGAGGTGAAGTCAAGTCACAGTTAAAACAACAGACAATAATTCAAAGTGCTTCCCAATAGAGAAATAAAATTAACGTCACAAATTTGATTGACTACTTTAAATATTAAGGTTAAGATGCAACAGTAGAATAAAATAAGTCTGTAGATGAAAACTTCTTTGTCACAAAGCTACAGTCTGCTTCTTTCTGTGCCTGTTTAAAATCCTGCTGATTGTCTTTTTGTGCTGTCTGTGGGTTCCTGCATGAGGCTATTCATCATTGCCTGTGTCATTTATCTGTCTATAAGTCCAGTCTTGTTCAATGTTTCTTCTATTTCTTGCATCATCTTTCTGAATATGAATATGTTTTAATTCAGTCAGTCTTCTGTGCCATTTTTTATTTGTAACATTGGTGCATTTAGGTTCCCCATGGGTACCCAAATCCCTTAGCTGTGTGTAAACCTGAGACCACAGTCCACAGTATTGGGTTAAATGATTCCTACAGACTATATGTGTATACAGTACTAATAGTCTGATTTCCTTCCACTAAAGAGTACCCTGACTCTGTTCTCTCCATGCAGCATGAAGACTCCTCCAGTTCAGGCAGCGCAGGTCGTTTGGAGCTGGGTTACCTGGAGGATGAGCGGGTCCGTGTTCTGGCTCGGATTGATGAGCTCAAAAACCGACTTACAGAACTGGAGCAACAGCTTCAAGAGTCCAAACAAGAGGTAGAGTAAAGCCATCTAGGTCTAAACATGATGCTCTGTCCAGGCAAGACTGAGGTTGTGTGACCTTCAGTCTGGGGGCTGCTGTTTAGCTCAATGAGTTAAGGTGATACCACATGGGCTAAGTCCCCCAGCAGCGGTCATGAGTTCGAGTCCGGCTCAAGACATTTGCTGCATGCTGCTCTCCTCTCTAGCCCCAATTTCGCTCTGTCTCTCTATCAATAAAAAGGAAAAACTCTCCCGTGTATTTATTGTTTACAGACAGTTTATCCACAGCAGCAGTAAAAGCTGAATACAGCCACAGCGCCATTACTGGTTATGTTCCACTGTGGAGGCCTCAGGGTGATATTGGTGTCGTAGCTCACCTGTCACAGTGTGTGACTGTATGTGATCCACTCTTCCAGGCGGAGATGGAGCGTGCCTTGCTGCAGGGCGAGAGGCAGGCAGAGCTCGACCAGATAGAGGCCGAAACAGACATCATCACTCAGCTGCAACACAAGCTGGACGAACTGGAGAGCGCCATCCAAAGGGAGAAAGACAAGGTACAGGGAGCAGTGATTAAAGGGTGTGGGGCAGATACACACTTTTTAAAGACTGTATTTGAGTCGACCAATTACATTCAATTTTACAGATTCAAATATTTACAGATTTGCACACTGGAAATGAGGGAAAACACACCGACACACTCACTGCCTGTGCCTTTGCAGTCTCTAAACAGTCTTTTCTGGTGTACATTTGACATTCTCTACTGGTTCCTCACTGTTGGTGTTCTACATTCTTGTCTGTACGGAGCATCCTCGATGCGGAGAACTTTATTTGTTTCATAGACAACCCCAGCATTTGAAACCACATAAAAGGCTAAATAAAGGACTCGATTTACCTCGTTGGGTATCTCGTCTTGCATGTTTCCCACCTCAGTGGTTCACTTTGTTTTCTCTGCAGCTTGACTCGACTAACTAACTGTCATCCATTAACCTCTAAACCTTTCTCTGCTCCTCCAGCACTCACACTCACCGTTTCTGTGATTAACTTTGCTCGCCTGTTTCCTCGCCGCATGACAGACCCTGTAGGCCAGAAAACCTGCCCCCCCCAATGGACTCTGTAGTGTTTGGTTCTCTAGTGCACGGGTTCTGCAAAAGACCTCTAATAAGGTGTTCCAGTAGTAGACAAGGGAATCCAGCATGTTCTTTATAGTGGTTCTAGCTGGTCCATGTTTCTGTGTACCTGCACATACTACATTTCACCACAAGTAGCAAACAAAGTGAAGAGAAGGCACATCTGTTTGTTAACTGTTGGTTGTCATATATGTGCTAAATTACATTTTCTCCCAAGTGTCACTGTGAGGACTGCACAGAGTTCCCAACAGGGTTCATGGCATGGCTACGTTGATCGCAAGTCTCAGTGTTTCCCTTTCTCCTCCCTTAAACCTACGTTGTATTTGATAAATGGATCAACACTTGTCATAAAAACCCAGGTGTTAGGGAAGAATTACCAGAGAAATTCTCTGCGAATCTGTGGTTTTCTAGGTTTTTTGACATCATGGTACAAAAATGAAACGGCTCACCTGAATTTCACCTTAATTCAACAGAAGGAAAAGACTTGCCTATTACTTAGAGTTAGTCTCCTGTCAGTGCTGTCAGTCCTAGAGGACTTGTCTACCTTTTGGGTTTTTCCCACATTAAAATACAGTTAGAATGAGATGAAATGCTAAAGCCACCGTAGCTTCAACACAGCCAGTATCAGCAAGGTTAGTATTTATCGATTGACTCCTGAGCATGAAACTGGAGCAGCACCCAGGAGACATGATACCTCTGTACGATACCTGGAGAACATCTCATGTGGGAATGTCCTGTGGCCAGTAACTACAGCAATTTGCTTCCACTTTATTGAAGGTATAGATTCTGTCAGGATATTTACTGCCCATAAACTTCACTGACAGAATTTACTAGCTAAGCATTCAGGGTTTTATCATTTGCAGTATGATAAAGATAAAACTGGATCCAAAAGGTTAACATGCCATCAGAGAATAGTTCATAGTTTAGTTGACTTGCTTCCTGTGCTCTGCCCAGCCTTAAAATGTTGTCACCACATGTCTGTTGCTAACACCTTAAAGCTTTTTTATTTGCATGGCGTGGATTTTGAGCAGTGTGTTTCTCTCTCTCTCTCTCTCCTATCGTCCATCCATCCTGTGTGTGGGTGTGTGTTGTGTCTTTCTAGGAGAGGGCTAATGTTGAGGCCGAGCGCCGGGCCCTGCAGAGCCTCCAGGAGGGCTACGCTGAGCTCAAGAACCAGCTTCATAACTGTCCCGAGTCCCTGCGCGAACAGTTGCAGGAACAGCTCAAAAGGGTGGGTCAGCAGTCGAGCAGCAGCACCCAGACCAACCCCTCCCTGCCTGCCAGCTCTGGCCTGCAGCCTTCAGCATCCCACCTACAACCTTTCATATAGCCGACCCAACCAAGTTCCTTCTAGCCTGCAGCAAACAGAGTTAACGTTTAAAGCTGAAACTGGGCTGGCTCACAGTGGCAGCACTAGGCATGAACACCCATTTTAAATGTAGTATTTGTAATATGTTGATGTTTTAACAAAGTAGAGCATCTCTCTGTCACATTATATCTAGTCCATAATATTTGTATTAGTATAGACTTTATATGTCCAACAAGAGAAAATGCTGCAACTTAGCATTTGGTCAATTTATTTTTAGGACATGAGAGTTGCTGAGAAACGGCCGATTCTATTTAACATCTTGGAAATTAAAAGTAACTGATTCCTCCTCTACAGCAGTAAACTGAATAGCCTTGCATTGTTGACAAAACAAGACATGTTTGGATGTTATCTTGCGCTTTGACAAACACTGATGGCCATTTGTCACCTTTTTCTGACATTACGTATACCAAGCAGCTCATCGATTAACCTACAATGAAAATAGTCATTAGTCGCAGAGTCACGTTAAGTACATAGTATATTTAAAATATACATAAAATACACACAATGAAATACTACTATAAGATTAGTAATAGTGCAGTAAAGTAAAATCTAAGCTTTAGAATATAATAAAATAAATGTGATGAAGTACTGGTTAAAGTATCTTTATATAGCATACTTAAATGAAATAAACTGTCAATTGATTTATTGAAAACGACTCAACTCAATAGATTTACATTGATTTCCAGGCACCAAGCAAAGCCTGTCATCAGAACAAAGGTTATTTTTTACATTAAGTAGTTAAAATTGACACAAAAGCTTAAAGAATGTTGCTGGTTAGCTTCCCCCAAAGGCAAACTGCAGCATATGTGGTTTTTGAAAATTAAGATGGTTAAGTAGCAGTGATTTTTCAGGTCAAAAAGTGAGCATGCAATACAGCCGCTGTGACCAAACCTGAAAACTTTAAACCCTACGTACTGCAGTATAGTATGTGCCAGCACTCAGCACATACCATCACACATAGTGCTACTGGCACCTTTAGCCCTGAGCAGGGGCCCACTGCATGTGGCTCTCAGACACACACATGCACACACGGACTCTGTAATTATGAGAAGCCTTCTCAGTCGTCCTCATAGACGTGTTGTTGCCACAAGCTGCAGGAATTTTCCCCTCCTCCGCACCACACCTAGATGCTACTGGAGCCCTCAGGTCGATACAGGAGCACACAAATGGCTCCTGGTCACTTCAGCTGCTAGTGATACTTTCTGGTCAAATCTGGGTCAAGTGATGCAAACGCGCTGCACTGCATGTGTGAATCTGATCTGCATCTCTTCTGTGATTTGTCATGGCTCACATAATGTGTATAACTGCTCACTAATCAATTAACATAGGCCCCGACTAGATCCATTCTGTGTCTTTGTTTGCTCTCATCCTGCGACTGCTCTTATGTAAATGAATGGTTGGTTTAGACTCAGGCCGCATCTTTTGTTTTACCGCTTACCAGGAAGGTAAACAAGACAGAAATCTCAGTTTTTTCCAGCTGGAATACTTAATGTAGGCTGTTTCTTAAATGTTGAAATATCTCATCAGGAATAAATCCACACAGGATAAAGTCTCAACAGATAACAGAAGTTGTTCTCAAGGTGTATGATTTTTTATTTTGTATGTGGAGGTTTGACATTTTGAGTTTGTTGTTCCTGTTTTGACCACTTGTAAAAAATAATCATCTTGATTCTCAGACCGTATGCCAGTGAATTGACTTTCTAGACTTTTGTGCCCTTTATAAGTGCTACAGAGTCTCTCCAGCTCTTTCAAACTCAGACACTCTTCTCCTTCCTGCTGTTAAACTTGTCAGCAACTAAACAGAGCAGAAACAGCAGGAGAGACTGGCTGGTTCTTAAGATAGATCTCTGAAATACACAGCAGTCTATGTATTCACATTGAAGACAGTTTTTTCACTGAAGATACTGAGATTTTATTCCATATAGTATTTGTACTACTACTTTATTAGCCCATATTATATGTATCTGTTCTCCAGCAGTCTAGGTAAAGTACAGTTAAAGTGAGGAAACATTTACATGCTATTAGGTTAAAAAAAACTAGGTTATGTTAATGTAAGTGACCATCCTTTGCCTCCTGTGTATAGTAGCATCTCTAATTACCACACACCTATAGCTGTGCTGCTGTAGAAGCATGTTCTACATGGCTGTCTGCTTGACTGAACATGGTGTGCTTTTAGTTGTTCCTAAAAAGAGCTTCAGCCATGCTGGAAAAATGTTTCAATTACAAACAGAAAAGTCAAGTGCTAATAGCAAAGTTGCACTTTGCTGTCAGCAGCTACTCAAATCTGGAAACAGTGAATGGCTTTAAAATGCTCGACATGCAGTCGTATAAGATTTTCTGTTTGTGACATAACCGCTAATATTGTGTGGGGCTCCATTAGGATGGAGAGGCGCTGGAAGCAGGAACTAAAAAGTTTGAGGACCTGGAGTTTCAGCAGCTGGAGAGAGAAAGCAGTCTGGAGGAGGAAAGAGAAACCATCAGCCAGCAGCTGCTCCAGGAGCGAGCAGAGTACCACGGCAGTGTGGCCAAGAGGAAGGTGAGGAAACACAAGACGGACTGTGGGAGAACGAGAATACAAGAATATCCTTGTTATCATATTATGGGTTGAACTATATGGATTTTTGTAAGAGATGAGACTGTCAGTGGAAAATATTTAGCTCAGTTATTGGATTATCTAGTAGGTCTGACTGTACTCCTGCCTGAAAACCCAAGTTTAATGTTCCTCTAGCTTGTCAGACTTCTAAAAACACCATCCATACCACAGGAGATTCAACAAGAAGCAATGTTTGTGGATTAGTTTGCTTGCGAAATACAGTTTGCAATGCATTCTGCTGAGGGAATAAGTTCCAGGATGTACTGTGTAAGCAATGTAGAGCCTCAGACGTCTTCAGAAAAGAAAACACAATGTGTACCCACACACTGGCACACACTGCAGCCAAACCAGCCTCAGACCATCTGAAGGCGGGTGCACCAGGAGACACCTGGCTGATTTTCTCACTGCAGAGGCAACATCAGTGACTCCAAAGTTGTTTGACAGTTTTATTATACTATTTACATCAACAAAATGCCGCCAAGTCAAAATGGGGTTTCCTTGATGTTGGTCATGCATTGATTCAGCCTTGTCACATCCTTCCACTGTGGTGTTTAGTAAGCTTTAGAATACTACAGCTTGTAGTAAATATTTCATTTTTTCTTCTGTTTTTTTTGTCTTTCTGTAGGAGAAGGTGTCTGCTCTGGAGAACCAGGCCAGTCAGCTCGGGCTGCAGGCGTCTCAGGAGTGTGAGCGGCTGGCCAAAGACAGAACACTTACTCTGCAAATGCTCCAAAAGGTACATAGGAACCAGTTTACACAAGCCGGGAAATAATGTCTCACCCAACCAGAGAGTACAGCCACAGAAATATGCTGAGACTTCATTACTCCTACATTTTAGAAGTTGCTCCTCTGAAGAATGAATGTATGCTTCTATTTTCCAGGAGAAGGAGAGGCTGTCGGCCCTGGAGAAGAGGTACCACAGCCTGACTGGAGGAAAGAGCTTCCCCAAGTCTTCCACTGCAATGAGGGAGGTGAGAGAAGCACTGAACCCGTTTGTTAGCGCAGGGAATAAAACACAGTCGTCCATCTCCCTGCTTTTGGCCTGAAAACACAAGGGAGCTTTGATGACTCACAGCCGATTCCTCATCACATTTAATCTTTTAACACACACTGATTTGTTGGTGTGCAGGCTTGGTGATAATCGTTTGGATCTAACTGATGAAAGATTTATGGCCGGAAATGTAACTGATCTGTGTTTTGAACGTAGAGCTCTTGTTAATGAGTGTGGAGAGTCGACTAATCTTTCTATTACGTTACTGAGCTCAAGTGTAAAACATCAGAAGCTGTAACAGAGGGAAGGCGACTGACAGAGCATCTGTATCACACTTTCCCTTTGGTCCAGTTTTTTGTGAAGATTAGAATTTCTATCTAGTGTCCCATAAGTTTTGTGTCGGCATTAAAAGCACTTATCCCTGGACTGTCGAAACAGGAATCGCTCCATATCAGCGAGGCTGACCTGTTGTTGGAGGATGTCCACTCCTCCCACCTCTCCCTCTGTCGAGCCTCTCCTTCCTACTTACATCCCTCCCCTCCCTGTCAGTTGTACCCCAGCAGCCCTACAGAGGTAACTGAACTAATGATCCCTGCATGACGCCCAAAGCTTTCCCCCCCTCCTGTCTTGTGTGACTCACCCCCAAAGGCCACCCGTCACTCTTGTCAGTGTCCTGGTCACACTGTGGCTCTAAGTGCACCCGTGATGGTTCTTAATTGTAGCTCTTCACAAAGCATAAGTCAATGCTTTTGGTTGGTGTCATGGGGGCCACAGCTGTAACATGTTTATCATTCACCACTGCATCACTGGTTGCTGTGAAGTGCCTGCTTGTGGCCTAATTGTGTGTCGGCCACTTGTGATGCTACAGATTCACTGTGTTTGTTGCCGAGTGTGTTCCTGTTTGTCTGTCACACACACAATGCACCTTTTAGCTGAAATAACAACAACCAGATACAAATCTGGGCCTGGTTGTTGGCTTGCAAAGACGTGTCAGAGTAAAAAGCACTGATGACTGGCTCTGTGCTTGTGTGTACTAGTGTATGTGTGTGTGTGTTACTGTGCTGTGCCGGAGAGGTGCAGTACAACGCTGTCCTCATGGCTTCTCATCCTGTCTGTTGTTGGCTGTTGGCCGGTGCTCAGGAGTACCTGAAGCTGTCGGATGTCTATAAGATGTACGGCAGCAGCGGCCACCATGACGGCAGCAAGCCGGGCTCGCACGGCCGCTCGTTTGCCATAGATGCTGCATTAGCTGGCGCCTGCGAGGTACCATCACTTTCCATCCGTCTCTTTCCTGATCTGCTCTGTCTTAATTCCTGCTCTCTTGTCTCTCCTACCATCCTTCCATTTCCATGTCATGTTGCTCCCTCTGCTGGTTTGCTGTTAATCAAACTGACTGTTGGCTTTTCTCTCTGCTCCATAATAGTTTGCAGTAAGCAGCTTGTAGTCGTCCCCTCTGTAGCCGTGAGGCACTGTTCACTTACAGTAGACACTGAGGATGGTATGACTGCTGTAACCCAAAGTCATATTAGCAGCACAGGGGCTGTATTAGGGCTGGATCGCTACATGTATGTTAGGATGAGTTAATGATTTGTTTAATGAAATGTTAATTTTAAATATCCACTTCCACCTTTTAGGTTTATTTTGAAAACCTTTCCTGTATAACATGTAGGGAGTTCCTTCAGTACCAGTGCTTTACCTTTGGTGTAATACTTTTATTCATATGTCAGGAATGGAAACATGTTTCTCTGTTTTCTGTTCGACAAGATAAGACAAACTTTTTAACTGCTGCAAGACTTCAGATGAACACAAACAAGCTGTATGAATGAAGCAATAATAGTTTAGGATATGTGATGTTGCAGGTCACATTTTGGTCAGTACAAACATGTATTGAGGCTCTTTGCCCAGTCCTGACGACACTATTATTGAACCTAGAATAGTAATAAATATATGAAAATACAGTATATGTACAAAATGTTACATTTAAAAAGTCAGTGGCTTCCCGTAGAAACAAGTATTGGTTGGATGTGTTGGCTTAGCCCCACTGTTGACTGTGTGTATTGTGTGTTATAATCCAGTCAGTGTTTCCTTCCAGACCTTCCCTCCTCCACACCTTCCTGATACAGAAGGGCTCTAAATGTACTTGATATGTTTCCCTCCTGCCGCCTGTCTCGCTGACGTGTCTCTCTCCACTCCTCTCCCTGCTTCTCCTCCCCTCTCCTCCTGTGTGTGTGTGCTACCTCTGGGAAGGAGTATGTGACAGTGGGCCAGTTAAATCAGATGTATGGGATGCCAAAGGTGGAGTCGTCCCCTACCTCCCCGCTTCGCCAGCCCCTGCAGCCTGGAGCAGTAGACCCCGCCTTCTCCTGCCTCCCCTCTCCTCATGGCTCCTCCCTCTCTCTCTCTGTGGAGGTGTGTGCTGTCCTCCCCTCTTCTTCTCCTTCCAGATCACCTGTGCATGCACCTGTATAAGGCTGTGAGACAGTAGTTTATGCAGTGGGATCCAAACTAATGTCTGCTTGCCTGCTTTTCTTGTTTTGTCTTTAAAAAAAAAAAAATTTTTAGAGTTAAGATTAGCCCAGTGATTCAAGAGAGTAAAGATCTGAATAACATAAGTCCATGTGTCAGTGATCATCTTGCAAATGCTGATTTGTCTTGTGACCACTTGTAGTGGTGTAAACCTGTCATGTGACTGTGGAATACACCTCAGCACAAAAACCATGAAGGATGCAGATGCTTAATAAGAAACTAATACAGCGTCTGTGTTCCAAGTCCATTCTACATGCTATTTGTATACAGTTTGTAATACATACTAATTGTCATATTATCCATATTATCCAGACAGACTTAACTGTTTAATACATACTAACAACAAATGCTATGATACGGGAGCATTTAGAGCATCATTTAGAACATCTCTTCTCACTGTGAGCAGCACCTTTGCTTCTTCTGTGAATTTCAGTGTAGGAGAATCCTGCTGGGGCCGATCAGTTCAGTTTGAAGAGGCAGAAACAGACAGATGCAGAATCTCTGTGAACATTGCAGTCTGCAGTTTATTTACACAGATTTTAGATATGACAAGTGAAAGAATGGAGGGACTGTATCCTGCAAATTTAATGCCTACATGACTGTAAATGGCGTTTATCCCACTGTAAATTAGCCACAGCCCCTTTTTGGTGAAGTGGTGCTGCTGTTTCCAGGAGAGTTGATCAATGAGTAGACCCTCTTCCTTTTTCCTCTTATTGTTTCTGTCCTTTATATAACTGTCCCTTGCTCTGCTGTCCACACAAACAGTTTCATCTGTTTGGATTCACTTACAGTAGAGAGTAACTACTGGAGCCCATGAGGGAATCTTAGGGTGTTGCTGTATTTGTCTGTTACACTGCAGCTTTGCCCCAAGTCACAGATTTTTCCAAAGATCTATTAAAATTGTGCTCACAGTCATACAACTCACTTTATTAATGTAATCCGTCATATTTAATATCATGCATATTGTATTGCTTCCAGTCATTCTATCTCAAAACTAGATTGTGGGAGAATTTAAATAAATCAGTTTTATCTCCTCACTTCCACCAGTAGAACAGAAAATAATGAAAAATGAAACTGCTCTGTTTAACATGGTTATGAGCTGCCTGTCATAGTGATGCTGGGAACAGGAGTATTATGTCAGCAGCATGTCTCAGTCAGCTGTCTGGAATGGCTTTATCAGAAACACATTCAGATGGCACAAACTCTCAGCAATAATGGAAGCAGGAGAACAAAAATGAACGTGCTACTGGCACAACAGTAATTCACTTCAGTTTTATTCATATAGCGTCAATTCACAACATATGTCATCTCATAGCTCTTCACATTGTAAGGTAAAGACCTCATGAATTTGAAACAAAGAACAGAGAACCCAACAATCCAAAGCTTCCCTTTGAGCCAGCACTCAGCGACGGTGGTAATTCAAGGATGCTGTATTTTTCTAAGATAAATAACGTATGTGAGGTAAATTAAGTTGCTTAATCTTCAACTCAGTGTCCAACGACAGATTAGTTTAAGACATAAAATAGGAGAAACTTAAATGTTCTTGTGGGAAACTGGGTCATTGCAGCAGCCACATGGAATTAAAACACAGAAATGTAAAACAGGAATATAGCAGCTGGAGGGTATAAAGCACAATGTAGCTGAAAACAATAATGCCTTGAATATAGTTAGGAATAATTTTCAAAGTATAAAAAAAGTTAATTACAGCTTTTGAGGGTGTAGAAAACAAACAGTTCTCTCCTGTTTCTACTGTCTGTGAATGCTTTCTAATCTCCTCTTTGTCTTCTCATTTTCCTCTCTCCTTTCCCTTCATTCCCACTTTCTGGCTCCGTCTCTCTGTGCTGCTCCTCTCTGTGCTCTCCAGCACCAGTCTGAGTGCAGTAGGCCTCTCCTGCCCAAGCTAGATTTAGAGCACTGGTACCAGGAGCTGATGGCTTGCTCCAGCCAGCTCTGTCCTCCCCCTCTGCCAGCCAAGTCGCTGTCAGGCCGCAGGCCTGTGCTGCAGGTAGAGGGTCTTCTTTTGTCTTCCTCCTCGTGTTGTTTCACTCATTTCTGTGCTGTCTCTGTGTGCTGTTATACCCCTGCCAGTCTTCAAGTTGCTGTTGACTCACTGTTGAAGGAAGTTGTGTTTGTGTGAATCGTGGACTCAGGAGGTATTCAGACCCACATTGTATAGTAAATTTAATTTTAAATGGATAAAAATGGCATTTTTGATCATCAGAGTGATGACACAGTGAATACATGTTCATAGAAATGTTTATTAGTTCATTAAAAATCCAAATCTGAAATATCTACACTACTCCTTTTAAATTTTTTAATTTTTTTTTTTTACTGTAGCACCCCAGTGTGGTCACTCAAAATAAATGTAGAGGCACATCTCCAGGATAGTTAAAGCGAACAGGATGCACTGACAACACCATAATGTGTGCATACAGTGGGTTTGAATGCTGTTTTAATCCACTGTATACTAGAGAAAAAGAGCTCTTTTATGTTTGGTGTTTAATATTGCTGCAGTTTTATCATATGAAAAAGCAATGGCAATTCTTAAAGCCTCCTTAAACAACTAGAAAATGAAGTTCACCTCAGCTTTCAACAACTCTGAGCATAAAAAACTGTTAACTTCAGTCTGACAAATAAAAACAAACTGTATTAAAGAGTTATTTAGTGAACACAGCTACTTGAAGAGATAGTCCAGGTCACGGCTCCATGCTGCAGCTTTTTGTTTTTCGGGATTTGAACGTTTGCTTTGGTGTAAAACATGAAGTCAATTTATGTGCGTTCGTTTGGAATAAAGCTGAGAGTCTTTGCCTGAAGCCGAAGACTACAGAAAACTTCAATCGCCACTTAAATAAAGTTTGAGTGTGTGAACACTTTCAAGTCATTACTTTGAACATTAAGTCGCTGCAGCATTAACTTAAATGAAGCTGATCAAACAGCCGTTCAGCAGGAGGGACTAGGCTGCCTCTCCAGGTGTGTGTGTGTCGTGTGTGTGTGTGTTAACCTACAGCCTAACTCGTACCATGTCTGACGGCTCTTTGATAGTTTTCATGTTATCTTTGATACTGAAATAAACCACTAATTGAACCTTAAGTTTTTAATTCCAGCATTGGGTGTTTCATAGTACTCACAGCATAATGACAGTGTAGAAGCTGATAATGTAATAATCGGCTCATAACGTAATAAAATCATGAGCGCATAACGTAATAACGTCTTTGTGCATAATGTAATAATGTAATAACTTATTACATTATAAGCCTTACTGGTGAAGCTCATAATGTAATAACTTAAATGTAATAAAAGCTCATAACGTAATAAAATCATGAGCCCATAATGTAATAACGTCTTTGCGCATAATGTAAAGTAATAACTTATTACATTTTAAGCCTTACTGGTGAAGCTCATAATGTAATAACTTAAATGTAATAAAAGTTATTTTATTACATTATTACATTATGAGCCGTTATTACATTATGAGCTTCAACAGTAAGGCTTAAAATGTAATAAGTTATTACATTATTGCATTATGCGCAAAGACGTTATTACGTTATGAGCTTCTACAGACTGTCATGCTTTTAACTGCTGTTCTCCTGCAGGAACATGCAGCTCATTCGTGGTGGAGTTCAGTTGTACTTCTAACATTGTTCCTAAATGCTCCTTCTGCTATCACCTGGGTTTTAACATGCGTCATCATCACTTCCTTATATTGACCTCTTTGTGCTTTTTGTGTGCTCCTCAGGTGTTCCGCTCTAAACTGGACAGTGATCCAGGCCTTTCTCTCCATCAACCTAAGTCGGGCTCTGCATCCCCTCTGCAGCACGGAGCAGCGACACTGGGACGCAACACAAGCTCCAAGGTAGGCTGCTTGTTCACTTTCAACACCTGCAGTGATGTGGCCATCAGCCTTAAGTGAACCACACGTGAACAATGAACCCGTTTTTGCCCTTTAATTAAGACATTTTGTCTGACTCAGCAGAGCCCCCTGCTGGCAGTCGGCAGCACTGGAAGTCTGCCCAGGAACCTGGCTGCTACCCTGCAGGACATCGAGACCAAGAGGCAGCTCGCTCTGCAGCAGAAAGGTAACTGACCTGGTCGGCCCCCGAATTTTACCTTACAATAACCACCATGCCTCGACATTGCATCATATATATCATGTAATGATTCAGTAACAACTAAGTGAACCCACCACAATTGTCCTACATTGTTTACTCATTTGTCATAAATGATTGGTTTTAAATAATTAGAGCATAAATCAGGACTACACTGTTCCAGAGTTACATCTAGTCTTACATCTGCCCTACATGTGTGCCTTACATCAAAAAATACAGTGTACAGCAGAGGTGAGTACACCCCTGTAGGATATCACCTAAATGTCAGATGTATCTAAATTGTATCACCGTACAGTAACTGTACGACTTTTAACTTCCACAGTAGGTTATTTGCTATTAAGTCAAATTAAAAACTGACAGTTTAGATTTACTATATTAAAAATACAGGAACTGAATGCAACAGAAGTCAGTACAACATTCCTCACTGAAATTCAAATCTTTTTTTTTTTTTTTTTTTAAATAATTCATATGTCCATCTTTATTTATTTTTAAGTATTTTTGGGGGAGTTTTTCCCCATTTTTTTAATGATAGAGAGAGAGGGAGAGAAAGGGTGTATAGAGGAGAGAGTGCCATACAGCAAAGGGTCTTGAGCCGGACTCAAACTCATGACCACTGCTGGCGACCTGTGCCCACATGGTAACGCCATACCTCAGCGAGCTATACGGCAGCCCGTCCATCTTTATTTTTATGACAGACTCAACCCTCCTCCACATAGAGGATACCAGATTTCTGGAAATATGTTCTGCCATTCTTTACAGACTATTTCTTTCTCTCTTCTTGGGGTATGTGTTCCTCCAGCTTTCTCTTTAAATGCCCCAAAGTGTTCTGTTGGATCTAAGTCAGGAAACGTTCTTAGCTAAGTCATAGTTTGTACTTTCTCTTCTTTTTTGTGTGATTGTGCCAGCGTGTATGAATTGTTGTCATGCTGGAATATTCCTCTTCTCCCAAGCTTAAGCAGACTATGAGGCATCTTGTTATAGCCACAGGCATTAATGGTGCCATCTATAAATGTCATCTCAGTACTCCTGCAGGCCCATATCATCACACTGTGCTTCACTGTCAGGACTATGCATTCACTGTGGTAGTTGTCTCAGTCTCATCTGAGCAATGATTTGCTACAAACATTCATCAGGCTTCTTTTATATTCTTAAGTAA
Source organism: Chromis chromis (assembly GCA_900302755.1). Classification (NCBI taxonomy): domain Eukaryota; kingdom Metazoa; phylum Chordata; class Actinopteri; family Pomacentridae; genus Chromis; species Chromis chromis. The sequence goes on along the minus strand of OMNN01034190.1, from coordinate 30,503 downwards.
TGTTTAATCACGCATTGCTTTGTTTTTTTTGCAAAAGAGCATGCAAGAGTTTTTTTGTCCATAGAGGTTGACCTTATATAATGTCCATCTTACTGTCTGTAGTGTCCCAGAAACTATGATTTCCATTGATAACTCCTGCGCCAAATGTGAAGCAGCTGCCTGTCTGTCAGTGGCATCCTCCCACAGCAGGAGGACGGTCACTGCGCCTCTGATTGGTGGCACTATAACTTGTTCTATACCTTCTAATTACTGCTGCAACTGTGTTTTCACAGAGGTTTAGTCGGATATTCCTGAATTTTTTGCCACTGAATTTTCCGTTCCTTCGTGGAGCCATAATGTGGACATGCACATAGACACAGCCCATAGGTCCAAATGTGAGAGAGTTCTAGTTCATGGCTCATTTTATGACTGGATAACACAGGTGTTTCATTTAAGATTTTATTATTTAATAGTTTTATTATCTAGGTCAGTATTCCCAATCTAGGTTCCCAACCTTGTATATAATGGATAATTACTCCGTCACATTTGCAGTTCCTCAGGGGGGCAGACATTGGTTAAAATAAATAATAGAAATCATAAAAGTACATTTTTAAACATTGTCGCAGGAGACAGAAACAAAACCAAACTGAGCCAGTTACAGTCGTAGCAAATGTTTACAAGACTCAGGAGCACATGCACTTGTTATATTTGATCTACAAGGAATTATACATAGAACAACATTGTCACATGCTCTAGTAATGAGCACACACTGCAGCAGACACGCGGATCATCAGTTGTTTGCGTTGGTTATTGTAAACCCTGCTTTTGTTCTCTGAGCTGTATGTATGTGTGTGGCATCAGGAGGCAGAGGAGCGCTCCTCATGCGGTAGTGCTGTGTGACTAAGTGGATCAGAGGAAAGCAGTCTGGTGTTTTAGCTCAGCTGGCTGCCACCCACAGGTGCTGGGTTGGAAACCGCAGCTGGTCACATTTGTCAGCGTCTGCAGTTCAGGTTTCTCACGTCTGCCTGTGTCTGTCTGTGACTTGTCTCTTCCTGCACCGCTGCACCACAGAGCCCCTGACCTCCAGACAGAACACCACAGAGGGAAGCTCAGCAGGTAGATGGATCAACGCGTCCAGGAGTCCATGATTTCTGATGTTTTCTTCATTTTGTTCAGCGGATTTGAGCCTTGTTTGTTCACCTGCTGTCTTTCCATAAATCACAGGCAGTGTCTGAAATCAGCTGTCATTCCTGCAAACACAACCTTCTGTTCACCTCCAGTCAGTAAAAACATCTAAATTCATTTGTAGAGTTTCAGTTGATCCTTTAGGTAAATTAATTAAAAGTAATGTGTGTTTAGTTAACCATCAAGACACAATAGAAGCACAGATTTAAATACCTTCTCTTTGCTACATAACAATCAGGCAGCCATCAGCAACCTTAGCTTGAAGGCTTCAACATTGGAAAGACCAAAGAGTGTATGTACCAAAAAAACCAAGGCTTATTCAGCCTGACAGGTTACTTCTGTTGATTTATCCATCAAAGGTAACATTTACCAGAAGTTGACAGTTGGCTGCTGTTAATTTCAGACCCTGTCTTCACCTAACCCTCTTCTCTTTAGTCTTCTCTTTGCCTCCTTTCCCTCTGGTGTGTCATTAACTCTTCTCCTCCAAAGATTTCTTTTCATCTTTTCTTTGTCTATAACATTGAATCCTCTTTCTTCTCCCATCAATCTTCTATGAACGTTCCTGCTGCTGGAGAATAAATCTTGCATGTTCAGTCTTCAGTGAGCTCCTCCTTTGGAGCTGAGCTCTTTCCAGATGTACTGTATCTGCCCATTATCAGCTGCACAGCAGCATGGATTTGAAATGTGAGAAGTTGGAAAGATACTTAACTTTTGCCTCGACCTTGGGGGACTGGGTTTTTGTAATTTTCCTCGAGCTTGTTTTACTGAGAGAGCACATACTTGTATGTGTGGTGCATGATTATGGTCTGGTGGGCTGGTGCTGGTGATGGTTTACATTTAGTTGGTCTTCAGTGTTCGATGCTTGGGATGACCTACTTACAGCTAGCTTGTTGGTTTCTGTAGGAAACAAACAGACCTGCTGAGTTGTTTATTGTGTTGCTTGCAGGGTGACCGTTCAGTCATTGTTCCGTCTTCCACCTCACATCAAAATGCGATTGAATCCACTGACCAGATTTCCCCTCCTCCCTCCAGGTCAGCAGGTGATCGAAGAGCAGCGCCGTCGTCTGGCCGAGCTCAAACAGAGAGCAGCGGCCGAGGCTCAGTGCCAGTGGGAGATGCTCCACAGCTCTCAGTCCCACCTCATGTCTTCGTCCTCCTCATCGCCCTCCTACTCCCCCGTCATGGCCTACAGTCCCGCGCTGAGCCACAGCTCTGTCGGCCCTCCTCCTCTGGTTCACCACTCCATCCTGCACCACCAGCCGCCATCAGCCGGAGAGCAGCCCTACGACACGCTGAGCCTGGAGAGCTCAGACAGCATGGACACCAGCGTGTCCACTGGGAATAACTCGGCCTGCTCGCCTGATAACATGTCCAGGTATGGCAAAAGTGCAGACACACACAGACACACACAGACATGGACAGAACATACTGATGAGGGATCAGCTCACATTGCTCGTTTATACAGTCAAGTCACTGACGGCCTTTGAACCTGAATTTAATAGAACTGTTTATATATGTAAAGATATGATCTGTACTCCTCAGAGTATGTTGGAGAAGACATGAGGGAGGAGTGTCGGGTGTTTGGACATCAGCCTTTGGCAAAAACATAACAGCTGAAAGATCTGTGTCAGCGTTTGAAGACTTTTTGATCCTGACTGGAATTACATCAAGCGTTGTTCTTGATAACCACAAACCCTCCACTGCTGATTGTTCATTTCATAACACTTAACAAAGTCTCCACATGATCTAAAAATGTACATTCCTGGGTTTCTTTACCAGTACTGCCACTAAATGATACCATTTAGTCGTGCATAACTGTCTCTCCTGTAGCAAATATCAGAATGGCTGCAGAAACAGTTAATCAGTTAGTTGATCGACTCACTTCCTTGACTTTCTTATTATTCGTTTGATTTTTAAGCCTAATTTCCAACAAATATTTCAGGTTGAGCTGTGAATAGAGTGAACATCTTTAGGTTTTGGACCCAAACAAAACACAATATTTGTAGATGTCACATTGAAAGTTTTCTCCTCAAAGATTAAGCAAGTAGAGAAGAAAAGAAGCAGCAGATTATTCAATAATTAATTAGTCAGATGTTCAAACACACCATGCCATGGGAATGCTATTCAAAATTAAACATTTGGCTCTGAGCGCCTTCAGTCCAAACATATCACTATTCATATCCAGCTACCGTATGAAATATTAAAATCAGATGCTAACACACACACACAGGCCCAATCGACAGAGACACACAGACAGATAATCTTCAGACTCCCCACCAGTTAAAGTCTTTATCGTCAGGTCTGCTAATGTGGAGACCATCTGTGAGTGTGGCCAAGCTGTGTGCTGTATTACAACAGTCCTCACCACAGCGTGCTCTCAGCAGCAGCAGCCATTGTTCAAATGTCTTTTACAGCTCTCAGGAGGAATATTCCAAATGGGTTTGTGGGATGACGTTAATGGGTTGTATCCTGTAATGAACGGTGGCAGGAGCGAGGGAGGAAAAGGAAAGTTTGGGAGCCACTGACTGTTTCTATCAGCAGCTGTATTGTTACTCATACTGATGAGTTGATCAAGACTGGATGTTGATGGAAGCCTCAGATTTAATGGAACTTTTTGTTCAAATTACATTCAGCCAGTTCAGTGTTCAGTCACCCTCTGAACCCACAAGAGCAGTGGTCCCCAACCACTGGGCCATGGACCAGTACCGGGCCGTGGGTCATTTGGTACCGGGCCGCACAGAAACAATAGAAACGTCTGCAGGGTGTTTTATTTTGAAAAAATACTAGATCGTCTTCCCGTCACTTCTGTCTGTGCTCTTTTCCCGCACTTGACTCATAAATTTAACCCCCTGGCAAAATTAATAACAAACCAACGTCTCTAGGAAGCTTCTTTGAAAAGAGAGAGAGACTCGAAAAGGTAAATACATATTTAGCAATAAAAAGTAATTTTATTTATTTAGGACGCTTTTTTTTCTACATAAAAAAAAGATTATTATTTGTAATGAGCACGATGACCGGTCCGTAGAAAATTGTCATGCTTGAAACTGGTCCATGGTGCAAAAAAGGTTGCAAACCGCTGCTCTACAGGTTCGAGAGACATGTCATATTTTGAAAATTGCCAAAAATCCTCCATTTATTCGAGCCAGAAAACAGAATGAATCGTCAAATTTTTAACTTTCTATGGTAAAAAGACAAATCATTTGGGTGTTGTACAAGATCTTGTAAAAAAAAACAAAAAACATCTGTGCATCTCAGTGCCACAAGAAGCCACGACTGACTCAGTGACAATCACTCCGGGACTTCTCAGCTGAACTGCAGGCTGTGTTGATGCAGAGCAGAGAGAAGATGAATATGGAAACAAGTTAGTGAGATAAAAGATGCTTCATCTACAAAATGACCACAGCGTGGCGCAAAAAACAGTTCACAGAAGATTAAGTTGTCAGCAAATTGATAGAAGATACAGATTGAGCATTGTGAAACATCTTTCTGGGATTGACGTGCAGAGTAGATGAAAAATGCTGCCTTTACATACATGGTAGGTAGAGACACTGTATCTTCTAGGACTAGTAACACTCGTCACCACTTGGAAAAATATTGTCTATGTTCCTTTTTTTTTGTAGAATAAATTATCAAAGAAAATTAACTTTTTAACTTTTATATTTCCTTTGTTCATACTGACACAGTAAAAAGACATTTTTGAGTTTTCTTTCCCTCTAGCCGTGGTTGGACTGCTTCAATGGAGGTGCAGGACTTTATATTGCAATGAAAAATGAGCCCAGACTGAGTGAACATGTGACAGGAGCAAAAACCCTTTAGAAACTGCTATGTTGTTGTGGCTGGAGTTTCATGGGATTTCAGGACTTCAGTTGCTTTTTCAGAGGCTTTTACATGTGTGTAGGGTAAACACTGAAGAATTTCCTCAACCTGTGGGGTAAATACTCAAATGCTAACTACAAAACCGCCCTACAGATATTATAACTCTGCTCTGAAGTAAAAGGTAAAAGGTGGAGTCTGTGATTTAAAATCTAATACACTGTTTGTCAGATTGTGTGCATGAAAAACTACCCTGGTTCTGTACATGGGGAACAAACAATGTAACTGATCCACTATTCCAGCATGTCCTGTGAATGTGTGAGCTTGTGTACAGGACAGGGTGGAGGGAGGGGAGATAGGTGGGAACCAGAAGGACGTTAAATCTGACACATGCTAAATATCTACACATGCTAACCAGCTAAATATGAATCACCTTTCTCCACAGTAGCAGACTCCACCTTTAAGCAATGTGATATACTGTTATGTAGTTTGCTGATTGTAACAGTTGTTGCTTATGATGTAAATTACTGAACAAATGAACTTCATTTGATAACTCTGTGTCTGACATCAGTGTTGGAGGAGTGGACGCCCTGAAGATCGAGGAGATGGAGAAAATGCTGAAGGAGGCGCAGCTGGAGAAAGCCAGACTTATTGAATCGCGGGTAAGACCCAAGCTGATTATCCTGAATCCATAGTGACGGATGAGTTTGTGCAGCGTTCTTGCCGATAACTTTGAATTGAACATGAATTTGAAAAATAGAGCTGTTTATTGGCCTCCAAATGTCTTTTTGCTTCTGTGCCCTGATGAAGTAGCTCATTCTGAAAGGCCATTACAGACGATCCATCTTCTGCTCAAAGGCTTCTCCCCTACATCTCTGTTGTTACTGTCTCTGAAAGTTCATTACATCTTCAGAGATCTCCTTTTCTAATCAAGGTTTGAGGACTGAAATGTTATGAGTAAAGGTGAAAATCAATGTGTAGGACTTATTTTGTTGATTTGTATTAAAAACGATACGTGTTATTTTTTTTATTTCCTCCTCCTGCTTCACTTTTAGTCTTTTTGTCTCTCTATGTGTATGTATGTGTGTTTTGCTGTCCATCAAACCGATCATAACTTCTCCAAAAGAACCAAAAGCTATCTGTCAGAAGCATGGACCTCTGCGGTGGGGCTGCACGGTGGCTAGCAGCGGGAGTTTGTGGGCAGCTCCCAGCAGAACGTGTACATAAATGTATGAATGTGGAGCTGAGTTCTGACTGGGAAGAAAAAAAAAAAAAAAAGAACATGCGCGCTCTGCAAAGCCGTTCCACAGATCAAAAAAATATTAAATGAAAGCTCTCTCTCTCCTCCAGGAACGAGAGAGCCTGGCTCGCCGTCAGATGCTGGAGGAGGAGAGGAGGAGGAGGGAGGAGGCAGAGAAGAGACTGCAGGATGAAACTTTCCACCGGCAGCAGCTCGTGGAGAGGGAGGTCAAAATGAGGGCCAAGAACTTCTCTCAGGTCAGTAAAATGAGACGTAATTGAGGCTTGCATGGTGGAAAAGTGGAAAATTACTCCACCTGTCAGCTAAAAGCGTGACCCGAACAGGCTGCTGAGGGAGGAACCCTGGAGTTCTCTTGGTCTGGTGCTGCTGCTAGATGTGTCAGTATTCAGTATCGTTCAATTAGACAACCTTCATAGCAAAAATATCCCCACAACCACTGTACTGTACGTCTCTCTACAGAAGACAAAGATGCAAAACATGTACACTTTAACACACATCCATCCATCCATTATCTATACACCGCTTAATCCTCTGTAGGGTCGCGGGGGGGCTGGAGTCTATCCCAGCCGATAGGGCGAAGTCAGGGGACACCCTGGACAGGTCGCCAGTCTATCACAGGGCTACATACAGGACAAACAACCAAGCACACTCTCATTCACACCTATGGACAATTTAGAACAGGGGTCCCCAATCCTGGTCCTCGAGGGCCACTATCCAGCATGTTTTAGATGCTTCCCTCTTCCAACACCTGATTCAAATGATCAGGATCGTTATCAGGCTTCTGCAGAGCTTGATGATGAGCTGATCATTTGAATCAGGTGTGTTGGAAGAGGGAAACATCTAAAACATGCTGGATTGTGGCCCTCGAGGACCAGGATTGGGGACCCCTGATTTAGAATCATCAATTAACCTCAGCATGTTTTTGGACTGTGGGAGGAAGCTGGAGAACCTGGTGAAAACCCATGCTGCACAGGGAGAACATGCAAACTCCACACAGAAAGATCCCAGGTGTCCTAACCGGGACTCGAACCGGGGATCTTCTAGCTGTGAGGCGACGGTGCTAACCACTGACCCACCGTGCAGCCCTACTTTAACACACACGTGAAGTTTGATTAGAATATTGAGTAGTTCAAGACTGCGATCCAGATGTTGTCTCTCTCTGGACCAGCTGTTGACCCTCCTGTGTTTGTCTCCGATGCTCTGTCCGTCCAGGCCCGTCCCATGACTCGCTACCTGCCCATCAGGAAGGAGGAGTTCGACCTGCGCTCGCACGTGGAGTCGTCGGGCCACAGCGTGGAGACGTGCTACAACGTCATCCTCACCGAGAAGATGTGCAAGGGCTACCTGGTGAAGATGGGAGGCAAGATCAAGTCCTGGAAGAAACGCTGGTTCGTCTTCGACCGCCTCAAAAGGACCTTCTCCTACTATGTCGGTGAGACACGTCGCTCTCGTTCTTACTGGGTTTCAGTACGTGCTGCTGGCGGCTGCTCTGCTCTGTACTCTGTAGAGCAGTTAAAATTTGTCTGGGTGGTGCTTTTTTTCCGCCTTTTTTTATGTCTTTATTGCCAATTCAGCAGTAGAGAGAGATGACAGAAGACTTGAAGTGAAGAACAGCGTCCCTGGGTGGTGCTTTTCTGTCTGTTCAGCACAGTAGTACATTTTCTGTTCATGTAGCCCAGCCCAAGATTCTTGAAGATACAAACTGCTGATTTTCCTCAGATTAGCCCTGCTGTGAAAGTTTCCCTGAGATAGTATCAGTCCAAAGAGATGAAAGTTCTCATCCTCCATGCCTGTCTTCCAATAAAGTGAAACATGAAAGACTTTCAGCATATTAAAGCAGAACAAGAACCTTGCCTCTGTGCAGCTCCTCCACCAGTCCCAGCCTCAGACATGTTGCTGCCAGGCTCATGAAGGGGTCAACATAGTTTCCTCAGACAGTGACACTGGTTTAAGACTTTGGCTGTTTTACAGATGGTTTAGAATGAGGTCAGCTTCTGCACCAAATACCTGGACACACTTTTTTTTTTCACTTTTAGCAAGTTATTTAGTGTGTCTCAGCAACATTAAGGCTACAGTCAAGTCATAATGCAGACCTCTCGGAGTTTAGTCATTTCATTTAGAAGAGTAATAATAATCTAACCTTTATTGATCCCCTTGGGTTCCTTCCTTCTCTGCATTCATCCTATTCAAAGTTAACCTTAACTATACATACTAGGAGCAGTGGGCTGCCGCGGTGCAGCACCCAGGGAGCAGTCGGGGGTTAAGGGCCTTGCTCAAGGGCCCACAGTGGTGGTGACTGGGACAAGCGGTCACTCTCACTTTCCCACCTCAACCTCTTGCCAGTCCAGGGGCTCGAACCACCGCGACTCACCGGTTACAAGTTCGCTTCACAAACCACGAGGCCACCACTGCCCCCATCATTTTTCTATTGGGGCTGAGGGGATTCGAACATGGATCCAAGTTTTTGTAACCGGATGCTCGTCTCGTTGAGCTGAACCGCCTGCCCTCTCCTCCTGAGTATCAGATGTTGTTCGTTCACAACTTCAGTCTTGTCCTCAAATAGAACTTTCACTTTTCAAGCATGATTTGCTATAAAATCAGAATCTTAAAATTGTATCTTTACACTAAATGTTATTCAGCCTTTGTGACTGAGGAGCAGAAAAAAAAGGTTTTGCCGTCTCAGCTACACAAACTGTAAATGTAGATGAATTTAAAGAGTTTAAGTTTGTTTTACGTGTTGATGTTTGGGTTACTAAACCCTACCAAGGGTTTCTTTTGATGCGAGTGAAATGAAATGTTGAGCATAAGAGAAGAGGAAACTGCTGCAGGTTGAAATGGTAATATAGGTATGCAGCAAAACCACAGGAACACCTTACAATGTAATGTAACCCAGCATTACACGGCACGGCAGCCTACAGCCAGTTACAATCATCTCTAACAGTCTCAACAAAACTCTCATATGGTCACTGTTTACTATGTACTGATGTCTACATACTGCTAGAGAACAGTACTTAGTTACAAGTTAAATTCATGCTCATGTTATGATATAAAAATAATCAGAAAGTTCTCATTCTGTACTGCCCCTTGTCCATGAAATATTATTGGATTGAAGACAATCCAAAGGTTTTTACCTTGTTCACTATCATGTCCATGTTGGAACAGGCCTGCAGCTAACAACTACTTTCATGGTTGATAAATCTACTGATTATTATTTTGTTTAGTCTAGGAATAGTGAGACGTGTCACTCAGTGTATCCTACAGGTCAAAGATATTCAGTTTACTGTCATAGAGGAGTTAAGAAATCAGAAAAGGAGAGATGAGTGGAGAAGCAGGCATATTCTAGAGGTAACAGTGGTGCAGAGTTATATGGAAGTCATTGTAAGGCAGGGATTATTAACCTGGACAAACTAAATATGTAACTTTGATACACAGAGATGAGCTTTTAACACTGAGGGCCTTTAACACTGTACCATAATGTTTAAATAGCGTTTTACTGGTGCATTTGGTTGTAGTTGAGCTAGTTTTATACACTGTACAGGAGCGCATCTTAATTTCTAAGCTCATTATGTTTCTTATAATAGATCTTAACTTAAAAGCAAGTAGTAACTGAAGCTCAAACACATGTAATGCAGTAAAAGTACAACATTTTTCTTGGGAATAATCAAGGAAAGTATAAGTAGTTCAAATGTGTGCTTCAGTACTTGTAAATGTGTAACATCCCACCGCTGATTGTATTTTATTATGAGGTCCTCCGCCCCGTGTTAATACTACTGCCATGCCGTGAATTCCTCTGTGCGTGTGCGGGAAGATTTAATTTAGCAAAGCTTGGGGTTATTTTTGTGTTACATCAGTCAGCAACAGTCCCAATATTATAGAAATAATATGTAAATAGGAGGGACTGTAGAATGGCAAAGCAGCTGCAGTGAGCCGAACACTGAACATGTAAAGTGGCAGAAATTTTCTGCCGTGGATGAGTGACAGTCGGAACATGTGTCCTCCAGACCTTGAGCAGAATTACATGTCGTATGTGGCGCGCACGCTTGTGTAATTTGATCTTGCGCTGCGAGCTCTGGGACACTTGTTCGCTGTCAGGCCTTTGAAGTCCTCAGAAGGTTCCGCTTAAAGCTGCTTAAAGCGTACCTTGTTGAAAGTGAGCCAGCGTGAGGAGGTGTACTGAGATTACTTTGGCAGTAGTTAAAATGCGCTCAGCGCTGCGCTCTCTGAGGAGGCTGATTGAGATGCATCGCTCTGCCCTTGTCTCTTGACCTTGAACGATGAGTAACGAGAGGTGACGAGCATAAGTCATGAGCGCCGCTAATTCATGTTAATCAACCTCAAACCACAAGCGGAGTTTCGGTAATTTACACGCAGTCAAATGAGATGCGATTGCAGGGCTATTTGAATGCTAAAGAGGTCATTAGCAGATAATAGCTGCGTATTAAAACCAAAGTGTTATTCCTCGAAATGAAGCGCTGCGTTTCTACCTACTACTCTTAAGTTGGCTTGTGGAGTGTTTGTGCCTGGAGGTAGAGAGGGGTGTTGAGTTCCCCACCGGTTCCTTACTGCAGTTCTGCAGTGGCTGATGAAACAAACTGCAATGATGTACCAGAGTAGCGTAAGAATGCAGTCAAGTCTGAAAATACAATGAAGCACCACTGGTTTAAAAACAGAGGAAAAGTGCTGTGCTTGTCTTTTTCCATCCATCATCACAGACCATAAATTGGTCATGATCAAAGTTTGATTCCTTCTTTTTTTTTAATGACCGTATCGTGTGTTCTCTCCGCCTTGATTCTAGGTGACACGGAAGCGGTGCGCCTCTGCTTTTCTAGCCAAGAAAAGTCAGTCTTTGTCAAATGATTTCAAGCCTCTGACCAAACCCACGTTATTTTCCTTCTCACAGACAAACATGAGACCAAGCTGAAGGGTGTGATCTACTTCCAGGCTATAGAAGAGGTCTATTACGATCACCTGCGCAGTGCCACAAAGGTATGCTGGGAATGAGTCACCTTCTTCGCAGTCACTTTAATTCTCATCCTACGTTCTCTTTGATTTCACACATGTTTTTTTGCACACTCTATGTTTTGCTTCATTTTTCCCTGTTTGTGCTTTTGCTTTTGGCCGGCTGCTGTCACAGAAGGGATTTTTCAACTTGAATATGACCAGTGTATGTATCCACGCTTTCTGTTCCCCCCGTCTCACCCCACTGAGCCCCAGTGTGTCCAAACTGTTAGTGCTCCATAGAGAGGAGAGGGTTTGTGGCTCGTGATGCATGGTTAAAATGGAGTGAGTGGCCTGAAGCCTGAAATCCTCACAAGTGTGATAGTTTGAATTGCTAATCCTGCTTGTTCCCTCTGTCTGTCCCAGTGATCCCAGTAGTTTAGTGGAGTGGTTAGAAAACAAGAGCTTCCTCTAACAGAGAATATTTATCTGTGCTGTGTGTTTTAAGAAGTGTTTGTTTGAAATAAGCTGAGCAGAAGAATCCAGGTAAGGACGATACCTGCTGATTGCTTCGTATTAAGACGTTATTTGTAGTCTTTTTAAGGCTCGACAGAAGAACAACCTCATTTGATCTCTCTCCTTCCCTTTTCATTTAATTTCAAAGAAACATCTCTGTAGAGGAAGTGGTAGTTCCCCCTGTAGATAGAGCTGTAGGTGTAGGTTTTGGCCCTGTTTCTGTTCTTTACTATGGGGGCTGCTTGCTGCTTGACTTGAGCCTTGCACGTCTTGTCATTGTGTTTTTTATCTTCAACATAAAGCTGCCTCCTCATCTTCTGTGTTTGTGTGTGTTTGATGGGCCTGTCGCAATGCACCACACTCTGACAAACTGTGTGGCTCTGATCAACTCTGGAACTTTGATTTTACTTGTCACTTCCAATGTCACATTACAGAGAGGAAAAACTTTCAAGTCTGCTGCACTTAGCGCACACACAAAGAAAACTGTTTTAGAGAGGGAAAAGTGATGCAGATGTTAGGATCAAATACATTTACTAGTCTGCTTTTGGTTGCTGCTCAAAAGGCCAGACCGGAGTGAGGAAAGCAAGTATGTGACTACAATATAGGGAAGTGTCCTTTTGTTTGTGGAATATTGTCATTCCCATAGTTCATTGAATTGACAGTAATACCAATACTCCAAATGAACGATGGTATCTTGTGCCGAGTTCAGTATTGAAAAAAGTTATTTCTGTGTGCAGAACTGGCCGCTCTTGTATTACCATCTACAGACTCAGAGCTGAGCATCAATTCTACTGAAAAATAGAAGATACCCAGCAACCTTGGACAAAAACATTGAGCACATTTAACAACAAGTTAATCCTCCTCAAATCTTTTTGCCGCACGATAAAAAAAAAAAAGCGTTTAATTCCGTTTCTGCATCTGTTTCTGTGCAGTAGTAGATTTAATATATTTATGAGGATGTTTTATAGCATCTTTATGGTTGCATTACTTTATTATTTTGGTCACTTAGTGGCCGTACAAAAAGCTGTGAACACAACCTTGATATATTAGCAAACAGTTGATCTATGTATCTCAAAAACATTCATCATGTCTTCTTAGCTACTAGACTTGTTTTGGTTCTCTGTTCAGACATAAGAAGTGAAAAAGAGTAGATGTTTCTCTTTACCTTCCTTGACAGTTTCGGCAAAGACTCTTGCCTTCCTCAGAATCGTCTCA
>OMNN01034190.1:0-10253 GCA_900302755.1 Chromis chromis | reverse complement strand
TGCCCATTTTTGGTAATAAATAAATGTAGAAAGAGTTCAAATGTGTCTTTAACATCTTTAAGAGCATCTTACAGTTTGTCCCTTTGTTTCATTTCCAGCCAGAATAAAATGATAAAAAGTAAAAAACCACTATAAATCCAAATTTGTCAGAGGTACAAATGATTTGTTAACAGCAGAGCCAGTAGACAGTGATCTTTTACTTAACAAGCCCATTTTCAAACCAGTCATTTCCACTGCTGATGTTACTCGAGTTGGAATTAAACTGAGACAACATTTCTACTTGAGCTTGTTCCATCATGATTAGCGCCTCAGTTCTAAACAGAGTAGTGTAATGAAAGCCTGCGAGGCTTTGTACTAAATGTGGCACAAAAATAATAAGCTGCAGTGGATGAAGGATCAACACGAAGCTTGGATACTGTTACGTACTCTCTGCACAGGCGGATGTGTAGTCGGTGACCGCCTCATCGCCTGAAATAGGAGGAAAAAACATGTCAGTGCTGAAGAGAAAGTGCAAAACAGAGCAACAACAGTGATGAGAGAAGAGGAGGGAAACGATAAACTGCATGAAAGTCAGTGCTGATAGAAGCAGGGTCTCTCTGCCTGTAGTTAAGGTCAGTGGATCGGATCACATGCATTAGACACGGAGGCTCTTACTTGTCTGGTAGTAATCATAGACTTTAACCACAGCTGGTTTCAGGTTCCTGACAGGCTGATCCTCCTCCAGAGTCACACTGTATATCTGCGTCTCATCCTTCTTCAGCTGCGAACACAAACAACACGATTCCAGACACCTTATTAGCATTTAAACAGCCACAAACAAGAACACGCACAGAGGGAACCCTGGGCTGTTTTTTCACTTAAACTGTCCGTCCTCATGCATCTTGTTTCTGTCTGAGTCTGTTCTGCAGTGATCTACATACCAGGTGTTTCTGCAGAGTTCCCTCAAATACAGGACTTAGTACAAGCTTTAAATACAACACAGACACAATATAATAACGTTTAATGAACTGTCAGTGAAAGCCAGTAGAAACAATAAGGCCTGAGCTCATTTTGCTGACATTTCTATCATTAACCTTCCATTTTTGTCAGTACTGTACTACAATTTGAGTTGAAAGAATTAGTGGATTCATTTTTTGATAGCATATTAATTGGCAATTATTTTAATAATCAATTAGTTCTTGTTTATGTACCCCTGTAGAATACTTGAGGGGCTTCTAGCTTTTCAAATATGAGACGTCGTTGCTTCTTTCTTTGTCTTATGTGACAGTAAATTGAAGACTTTGGGATTTTTGTACTGTTGGGTTGTATTTTTTACTCTATTCAGTGTTGCATAAACTAAACCATTAATTGGACATTCAAATAGTCATTAGCTGCATCCATAACAGCAGTGATAGGATTGAGGATTAAAAGTAGTATTTATTCTTCCTGGTGCGTCTCTCTCCTCACTCCCCTAGTCCCAGATGGGTTTCTCTTCTCCTGTTCTTTTTAAAGATTTATTTTTTTGGCTTTTCACCTTTATTAGACAGGACAGTGGATAGAATCGGAAACAGGAGAGAGTGGGGAAGGACATGCGGTAAATGCCCGAGGTCGGACTCGAACCCGGGTCAGCCGCTACGTCTCTGCATGTGGGTCACGCGGCAAAACCATTAGGCTATCAGGGCGCCCACCACACCTCTCCTGTTCTTTTTAAGAAGAAGGGGAATAGATATGTTACAGCACTGTGAAATCCAGTTTTTACATATCCAGTGGAGCACATAAGCTCAACAGTGACTTGAACCCCCGACCTTCTGATCAGTGACCCAGAGCATCCACTGATCCAAAGCACACTGGCCGTCTGTCCTGAGCTGATACTGAAACAAAAATGGCTGTTGCATTTGCCTTTGGTATATAGAGGCTATGCTATGCTGTTTGATCCCAGTTTGTTCCTGATGAACTGTTTTTCCTCCCCTCTCTCAGTGTGGTGCTGCTCAACGAGGGACTGTTGGTTTCACTCTGTAATACTGTGACTTATGATTTGCTGCTATTAAAATAACATTTAATTAACTTTAACTGAAGGTCCATATATGAAGTGGATATCAGGTCAGGCATCTGGAAATGTTGCACTTGACCAAAATCACATACAGAAACACTTTGTAAGGATACAAACTACCTACCAGAGCTTTGTACATTTAGTTTAAAGTCTTTTTTTTTAGAGAAGCCTGAAATCAAAGGTGTTCCAGACCTGCAGACTCCGACACACTGATCATATCAATGTCTGGGCCCTGAGCTAAAAGCACACAGTACCGCTCAGAATGATGAAAATCAAGTGTAAATGCATTTGTGAACATAGCAGCTGCTGGTTATGAGCACCAGTTTACAAATCTATCAACAAACACACACAGCGGCTCAGTGTTTCCTACCCCGTCTAAGTAGATGTTGATGAATCCTTCGTCCATGTCCACGCGCTTCACCGAGCGGTCGTTCTGCAGCTATGACAGCACACAGCACACACTGCCATCAGTATATATGAACAAACAACATGAGGAGGGGAACGGTGACGGGTGTAGTGCAGCAATAAACTGACCAGTGTGAGGGAGCTCTTATCCAGAATGTACCCAGACAGCAGTTTGATGTTGATGATGACCATGTTGGTTTCCTCTCTCCTCCCCTGGTATCTGCAACAGCCACAAACAACTCTAGTAACAGGGCGGCTTTACATGAAGGGCATCTCAAAGTTCAAAGACATCATTTACATCCAAACTGAACTACTTCTTCCTCTGGGTTGGATTATGGCACACGACCAGGTAAAGTCCCCACTGAAGCCCAGAAAAACTGCTAACAAGATATTCTACAGACCACATCTAATCCAAACACAAATGCAAAGTACCTGACGTGCACAAAGAGGATGAGCTGCGGCCTGCTGATGTTACATTTAGCCATGGTGTTGGTGGTGATGTTGAAGGCAGAGAAGTCGGCTGGAGGGGGGATGTTGTAATGCATGGAGATCTGCACAGAGACAGGACATCACACTCGTCTGATCACATTTCTTACAGCAGTGATAAACGCAGGCGTGCAGCTAGTTGTTAAAACCTGGACATGCAGAGCAACACAGCAGAACCTCAACAGGACCTTTATTACCCAGTGCAGGTCAGGAACAGTAACAGAGCCACAGGGTCGATAATATCCTGATAATATGTCCGGTTACATTTATTTTCTAATGGTCTTTATGTCCTTTGTTAATCACTTTAAGGACAATATTGCTAAATAACAATAATGTTTAGGTTTAATTATGGTTTGTCATTTGAATAATTAAAATCTAAAGTATGAGTAAAACATTTTGGTAGTTGACCACTGAGCTGTAATAATAAGAGGTAACGGGAAAGTTTGAATCATTGATGTCACTGAAATTCAAATGTTCAGCCATCAATAAAACACACGTTACAAATCTTTATTAAATTAAACTGAGAAATTTTAAAGTCTAATATACAAAAATGCTGCCACAAAACACATTTCTATGCATTACTGCTCTATAATTTATTCTAGGCTGCTGCTGCATCAGCTCAGCTGTAGTAAAACGTCTCACCGGTACCACTCAAAGTGGAAAAATCTACTTTCTGAGAAGAGTACATATTTACTGTAAACATTAAGGTGTGGCTGGTGAGTGGCAGCTATAAACTGGACACCTGTGCATATCTTCCTATACCACTTTTGGTATCATTTTACAGAAAGTCCTACTTTTTTTGACCGTAGGTTTTGCTGTTGAACTTTAAACAGGCAGCATATATCAGTCCATAATATATATATATAAAATGTCTTATTTTTACATACTACAAGAATAACCCTCTATGCAGTAGCAGGCAGAACAGACATCACTATAAACATCTGTGATTCTGCTTTCAGTCAATGCATCTACCCACTCATTTTGCTAATTGCCATGTTTCTCCGTTAACATCTCATTTTATTCACATGTTCCTACTTCACATGTTGTGGTACTGGTTATGTCTGTGGATCATGTAGTGATGGAGGGTACCTGTGCCAGCACACAGCTCTGTCCCTGGGCTTTGATTGTGTACTCTCCAGGCACCTCGCTCAGCTTCTCCTCCTGGTACAGCAGCCTATTGGTCTGATCCACCGTGAACTCTTTGTTCAGGCCTCCTAAAGACGTCACCGTCACTACAGTGCTGCCGTCCTGACTGTAGGTGGCAGCGGCGTACTTAGACAGTGCCTGGAGGGCCACCACAGTGTCCTGAGGAGCAGAGAGGTTACATGTGTCGGTTCAGAGTTAAACTCCTCCCATAAAGAGTAAATGTGTGTGTTCTCTGTCCTACCTGTGTGGAAGCGAAACCACCGTAAGGGTTCTGCTGCTGAGTGAGCCAGCGAACGATACCAGAGGAGTAATCCAAATCAAAGCCGGGCATAGCTGGACCAGAGAGCAGAGCCAGCAGCACGTAGGAAGTTATCTCCACCTCCAGAGAGTCCAGGACTTTCTTGGAAGCTCCTGCTCTCTCCCAGTGGTGGGTGCCTCCTGTCAGCCAGGATAAGAGAGGAAAACATTAGAAGATTAACAAAAGCTACCACTGTGTACTCCAGTAAAGTTAATGGACACATGTAGGACTACAGCCATCAGATTTCCAAACTGTAAATCACAGTACAGAGGGCGTTTTAATGTTTCATTTTTGGATGGGATCCACTTGAACTACTTTTACAACTAGCCTGTCAACTGACATTTCAAGTACTGTTTGCTCTTCAAATGACATTTCAGCTGAATTTACTCCTGAACTCACGTCTCAAGTAAATTCAATGCTTACACATTGACATCCAGGCTTTTCATCTTTGAAAAATGAAAATAACAGCCTTTACTTCTACTATTCATTCACAATTCAGAATATCCCATGTCAGGACTTCCACTACAACTTTAATCTTTTAGGATTTGCACTGAAATTATCAGCCCAATTTAGCACTTATATTAAATTATAGCTGCTTGTTTTATTTGGGATTTTGGCCCAAACCCAGCTCTCAGGCACAATGTGTTCCAAGTCATATCACAAAGACTAGACAGGCAGTAATTATAAATCTGAGCAAACCCATGTGATGTGTGGTGTTCCCCAAGGCTCAATCCTTGGTCCTCTTCTTTTTACTGTTTACATGCTCCCTTTGGGCCACGGTATATAAATTAATAACATCAACTATCAGAATTGTGGAAATGACACCCAAATTGACCTGCATTGTCACTGAGTGAACAAAGACTCCCTTTGCAAAGGAACTAAACAATTTAAAGATTACACGTGGGTGAACTGTCTACATATAAGTGTCTTAACTCGAAAAGAAAGAAGACCGAGAGTTAGTGCTCATCTCAACTCTGTCTCTGAAAACCAAGAACCAAGTCAGAAATCCTGGTGTAGTTAATATTTAAAAGCCACGTCAAATCAGTTACAAAGTCCGATGTCTTTGATCTTAAAAAAAACAGCAGGATTCTGAATATTCATGTCCAGGCAGGGCACCGTCAGATTCAGACACCGATCCATGCTCTCATTTCCAGCACGTTAGAATACTATGACTGTCTTTTCTCAGGCTTCATCTCATTCAGGAAGAAGGCCAAAACAAGGCAACACACCACACCAGGCCAGAAGACTTGAGGCGCTGGTGTTTCTGATATTTTCACGGTCATACCCTCTGTGGTTTTCTTCTGGTGCAGGATGGTGAGGAGTTTGCTCCTCATATCCTGGTCTCCAGCCAGTGTGAACGTGTAGGACAGCAGGGCGGTGGTATACAGGTTGTCCAGCTGGCCGGCCACTGCTGCCTTCAGACACCTCAGGCAGTTCTGTACCACGGGGACCTGATGCCAAGCAGGCAAACACAAACATTAGATTGTGTTCAGGAGCCAAGTGTCACAACAGATGCAGTTAATTAAGTTGTGTGACTTTGAAAAATGAAGAAGTTGTTTAGCAAGGCAACCTTTCCACTTCTTAAAGCTACAGTGACAATAACAAACACATGCTGACATTTCTAAAAGGCAGTTTAAATGACTATATTTGCTTAGTATTGCTCATTGCTATGTGTTAATTCTAGCATTTCTCACAGGGGACAGAGACTGTATAGAATAAAATAAATTCTGGAGCTTCCTCCGTTATCTTACAATTAAACAGAAATCAGATTGCACAAATGATTACATTTCCCATGTCTTTCTTTCTGGATCTGTTTGGAGGACAGTGTTAAATTGTAGACTCAGCTCTCTTCAGTTTGACCTCCTGCCCTAAGATTAAAACAGTGTTGGCAGTCCAAGAATTTAAAATGAACTTTACTGAGGCATTATTTAAAAATAATGAGCATCCAAAAATGATGACTGATCAAGGAGGAAAAGACTGACCGTGGCGTCAGCGTCCAGCTCCAGCATGGCGGCTGTGATGTAGGCTGTCAGGGACACATCGTCACTCACTCCTCCCTGGTGGAAACACAGGAAAGAGGCAGAACGGTCAGAAAACGAGCAGCACACTTACAGCATAACCTCATACTTTTCTAATCTGCACTAAACTGTTTTGTGTGTGTGTGTGTGTGTGTGTGTGTGTGTGTGTGTGTGTGTCTCCACCAGAAACATCTGCAGCCTTAACTTCAGCGTCCACACACATCACAGGAACACAAGTGTGCAAGAAAATATTTAAAGGTTGTAAAATCAAAAACATAGGATTGGGCGTGCTGATAGCCTAGCGGTTATGTTGTGTGTCCCATGTGCAGAGGCGTAGCGGACGTGCCGGGTTCGAGTCCGACCTCAAACATTTACTGCATGTCCTTCCCCACTCTCTCCTTCCCGTTTCTGACTCTATCCACTGTACTCTCGAATAAAGGCATAAAAAGCCCAAAAAATAAATATTTAAAAACATAGGATTGACTAAATCTATTGTTACTAGTTTACAAAAATTTCCTATGAATTGGTCTAGGAATCTGAACGGGATAAAATCACGGGCTTTGCCAATTTATAGAAATAATTGGAGATGGTAATACTCTTGTTCTCCTAATTAATGAGCCCCTCTAGCAGAAACCCATTACCTGTTATCATGTCCATCTAAACTATTTTATATGCTGTATGACACATCATCAGCATATTTCTGGTCAGCTAACGTCTGTATGATTATTATGCAGACTACAGAGTTGTGACTGTGTTGAGCCTCTTAAGAAATAAAAAAAATAAAGTGCAAAGATGACCTGTTAAAATGAAACTAATTGGTTACTCCGAGTTGTCAAGGCTGATTGGTGTTAGTCTGCTTCAGGAAATACAGTAGAGTCATGGAGACTGGCTAACAATGGATTTTTTGGATTTTTCCTCTGCTCTGTGTGTGCGTATGTGTGTGTGCTGCCTGCCTGCAGGCCATAGGCTTTCTCCGCTCAAATCAACAGCACATGAAAATTCTTCTTTATAAAAATCCCTTCTTGCACTGAGCTAATTCTGTTCTTTTGTCATGCAGGAGAAATTGAGCTGCGTAGAACAGTTAACAACCACAAGCTGAACATAGCAAGTCCAGAAAGTTTCTTTTACAAACACTGATGCTCAAACTGATCATTACCTTCATGCCATTGTGGAAAAGTTTTCCAACAGATCTGATGCAACCGTCGGGCCGCTGGTGTTTAGACAGCCACCTCCTGGCATCTTTAATGTGCTGGGGCTGCACATAGATGTATGGTCTCGCACCGCCAAAGGACTTCATCACGAAAGAGGTCAGCCTAGGAGGTCACATACGCACATATACACAAAATACACACACTCACAGTTTGTAGAAAACAAATCTAACCATGTGAGCCTGTGTTGGTAACCCCAAAATGAACCCAGCTTCAGGACAATTACATAACAGCTGCATGTCTCACACCAACTCAGAGTGCCTGGTCTGAGCTGCATCTACAACAACAGCCATATTCCTCTGAGCCACACTAGAATAAAGACAGCTGGAACAGAGACAGAGACAACAAAGGGCTTCTGGAGAGATGAGGTGCTTCTCATGGCCGTGTCCACACGTACACACACAGGTATTTTTTAAAGAAAACCCATCCACATAAACACTTTTTTTTTTGTTGAAAATTCTCTTTCCACGTGAAAACACAAAACTACAGTTGAAGCGCTGTTAAGAGCACATTAAAGCAACAGGTGATGACATAACCCTAAGTTGGCTAATCAATAGCCTGATTGCTGGTTCCAGTAGGCTACCAACAATGGTGCTTTAAAAAGAGGGGAAGTCATTTGTGTGGACTGACAGCGAAGTAGAGTTATTTCTTAACAGAATTCATGTGTAAACATGTACAAAGTCGTGTTAGTCAAATTGGAAGCAGTCCTGTTTGGGTGGTGCTCACCATTGTATCCAACTTCGCAGACTAGCATCACAAGCAAAAACTGTTTTCCTGTCAACGCTGAACATAGTTATTTGTATTTCTTCACTGAGGAAGGAGTTTTTAAAGGGACCATTTTTACTGACCTCAGACTGTGTAACCAAAAGGCCAAAACACAGAAAAGAATTAAAATATATGTATACATCTGAACTAGGCCTCTAAGGACCCCGTTACAGACATATCTGATTACAATACACATATTGCATTACACTATGATGAGTGCAGATGTAGTTCAAGATCAACTCATCTTATTTTAAACAGCCTAAAAATATTAAAAGCTTCATTACCTTGCCATTTTTATTTTGGCCACTTGTGGGCAGCACAACAATCTATGAGCATAACACTAACTTATTATTGTCTTACAGTTCATTGTGGTGGCAAGCAAACATCCAGCAGATGCAAAGCCACATTAGCATTTATTTGAAGCCATATTTCTGTCCACCAGAAGACTCTAAATTGCTAACTTATTCTCTTTGTAGCTCTGGTTTGGTCTCCACCAGTTGGTGAGAATAATATCCGACTCTCTCTGGCTATTACATTCTGTAACTGCTAGTTGTGTTTCTCTCCTGTTTGGCGCTGGGCAGCAAGTAGTGTACAGTCGGTCTATTACAGCAGGGCACTGAAATGCTCCATAGGGATTATGTAATTATAAATGTTAGTCTAAGTGATAATGTCCTATGGATTTGACAACGTGAGTGACGCCGTTGATGTCACTAATGTTTTTTGCAATAGTAAAATTTTTATTCCATATCACTGTTGAGAATAATTGCTCTAGAGCAATCTTGGATCCGCCCGGGGTTTGTTTGGAGTTTCTTCCTGTAGAGGGAGTTTTTTTGAGAACTTTTCTTCCTGTAGAGGGAGTTTTTCCCCGCCACTGTTGCTTCTGCTGCTTTGGAAAGGGTTCTGTTGGGTTCTATCTTTTCTCTCCTTGTGAAAGCGCTTCGAAATGTCTGTTGATATCATTAAGCGCTTTACAAATTAAAGTTGATCGATTGATTGATTGACTTTGTTTTTCTTATCTTCTTAGAAAATGCTGCTTCAAAGCTGCATCAATGATTTTTGTATACTTAGAACATAATAAAAAGCAATAACCTAAACCAGATAACGGCCTTGATACACATTCAGCAGACACACAGCAACATTAGCAGTCATTTGGACTTGTGCTTTTATCGTAAGTCTGGGCTCCACTGTGTTCACCAGCTACCTGCTAACTGGCAGGTAGAGTGCAGCAGGATCATTAGAATATATTTGCTGCTTCCTACTGCTTCCTTCCAGGTTGATAAGAGCGGAGTTTGTGGGCCATAAAACCAAAACAATGAGTTAAGAAGCTTAAAAGCTCTGTAGCAGTGAGGGGAACTGCAGAATTGGCTGATAATTCTACGTTGGTTTGTCTATTTAAGCAACTCCTTTCACATTCCATACAGTCCTCTGAGCCGTTGTTCATATAGAAAATATTCAACAGAGCAGCTTTAAAATAAAAATCTAGATATTTGTTCAAACTTGGGTGAAAGTTCTAAAGTTCTACATGACTGCATTCAGTAAAAGTGACGTGTTATTTTTAGTGATTTGGACAGTTTCATCCAGTCTTCTGTTGGAATCGTAATGCAAGCGAACACTTGAGAGCCCTAGTTTCTGCTAACCACAAACACACACCCACACACACACTCACCAACTGCCAAACTGCCCAGCACCCTTTTCAAAGCAGCAGAAGGTTTGTTAAATCCCCTGAGGCACTGTGCTTTAAGCCCATTAAATGAAAATATTAATATTTTCTGGCAGGTTCCTCATAAAGTAAATTATTAGGATGCTTGCTGGTGCCAAACACCAGAGAGGACACACTGTGTTGTGTGTGTGTGTGTGTGTGTGTGTGTGTGTGTGTGTGTCTCTACCTCCCACTGTGT
>OMNN01034183.1:46099-61533 GCA_900302755.1 Chromis chromis | reverse complement strand
ATAAAATGTGCTCACACCGATGGACGCCATTTTCCTAATGACAAAGAAAATGGTAACAAAGCCCAACCCCTTCACATTTGGCATCATTGAAAAGCCCTAAATGTCCTCTGTAGAGGGCAGAAGGAGTTAATTCAGTAGTATGCAGTGGTAGGGAGATATTCAGGTTTACAAATGTCCTCCACAGAGGACAAATTTGAACTACTGGTAGTCAGGAGGATATTCTGACAAGCCATTGTCAGATATTTGCGACACAAGCAGCAGATGTCAATATACACAATGTGAAACAACCCCACTTCTGATGTAGTAAAGACAAAAACTATGATTTTGGAGTGCCTGTTGTTGAATCACATAAGGTCCATATTGCAGATTCTGTGCAGAAAGTCCAAACATTTGGCCAGATTTAAGTTTTTTCTGTGTAGTTGCCCGAAAAAAGTAAAAGCTGCTATGTTGGTCTCAAACTGTGGCGCCTGCAGCTCATTAATTTCAGAGTGTGTTGGTACTTAAGTTTTGAAATGGGGTATTAAAACTAAGTGAAAATATTGCATTCATTAAATAATGATTCCCATATTGATGTTTTGAAACATCTGTTGTGTTTGCTCATCAGGCCTAAAGTGGAAGTTTGGTATTGAGTGCAATCAATAGCTTTCTAATTAGAAATCAACCAGGGGACAGCTGTTAAGTCACTTAAAAGGCAAATACAATATAGCCACCAGATGCTTTACTGTGGGTGTGTGCGAGCATCTGTGCGTGCATTGTAGACAATGCTATTTTTCTGTTTTGTTTGTTGGTGTGTTGTTTTTTTATTATTATTATTTTCCACAAGTAGTTTTGCCAATGCGTAAGCTAGAGGTAAAACGCATCACTGGTAATAAACAAGCTGCACATTCCAGAGGCAAACACAGTTTCAAGCGGAATGTTTTTGAAGTTTTTGCTGTTTAGCAGGTGAAAAAAAAAAATGTTTGAGCAAAACTAAATATCGCCACAAACTATTTTCTTTTCTTCGCTTCCAACGTTGGTGACGTCAGATATTCGGCACCACGTTCACACCCAAGTAATGCTCAAGGTTTCAAAGAAAAAGGAAAAAAAAACAAGTTATCTATCTACTATTAGGTGTGAAAATGAATACAGCAGAGATCCAAATGGTGGGTATACATCCAAATAATGCTTGGCTTAGTTTGATCAGTTTTCTTTTTTTGTTTCATGTCTGATTTGGGATGCAACTGCCTCTGTGCACACAGCTGCTAAACAATAACCTGGCCAATAATTTAGAATTTGGCTAATTATTTGTTGGTATTCTTCAGGCATCGCTCTAATTCAACAAAAATAATTTGCCAGATTGCACGACGCCTTCTCTAGGTGTGGTTTTTAAAAGTGTAACAGAGAGGTGATGGCAGCTAAGGAAATAAAAACAAATTAAAATCATTATGTCCAGATGCTTCTGCTCAACCAAATTATGCTCAAATTAGCCGGTTTTATATAAATGTGTTTGCTTTGGAATGGGCACAGATGCACACAAATATACACAAAGACACCAGCGTGAACAAAAATACACCCAGACAGAGGCAGTCACTCACAGGCAGAATGCACATTTATACAAACACATACACAGCTGGGTTTTACTGAAAAACATTTTTTAGCAATAAACTTGTATTATCCTGTTAATACTCAATAAAAATAGCAGCTATAATCTCCCTGTTCAACTGGAGGGGAATCAGGCAATAATGCAGTGATAGCATGTGTCTGAAATCATCACAATAATGGCAGGATCTATACATTAATGCACATTATCTACTTAAATGTTGTATCAAAGGGCTAAAAGTGTACCAACAAAGATTTTATGAGCACTTTCTCATTCTTGGATAGGAGTTTGGTGCACAGATGGCCGGCCTGTTGGATTTTTCATTCATACTTGCAGTGACTTTCAGGCGAGTAATCTGCCAATATCTAAGCTGAGCTAAAGAGAATCAATTTAATTGAGGATTTGTTGTTCTACATTTAGAATGTGGTGAGTCAAATGGCGCGGTATATATTCCAGTTTTCACAAAAGAAAAATCTGTGTGGAATACTCATTTGTGCACCACTCAAATTGGCAAACACACGTGGCAATTTTTCAGATCAGAAAGATGACGAAATCAGTTAAAATTTTGACAGAGCTTTCCTTTTGTTCCGCCTGCGCCTGTATCTGTTGATTCACCTCCGTTAACTACTCCTAATGTTTAATGGCTTGAATGAGTCCATTAATCCTCTGATTCATGTCCTTCTGTCTGGCAGCATCAAATGCAGCATCATTACCTCCCATTACAGCCAATGCTGACATTAGTAGCTGGTATACAGCAGCTATCTAATCACATTAAGAGTTTATGTAATTACAATCCTAAAAGACCTGATCTAATAGAAGAGTAGGGAAAGTAGTATTTGCAGTGATGAATGTGTGAGGAATGCATGCTGTAACTTTCAAAGTCATCCATGGAGTACACAATTGTAGTTTGTAAATATTTAAAGGTTTGTGCATTGGTGAAAGTCACAAATAATCTTCTTATAGACTCAGACAATGGTCTCATCTCTATACTTGCCCATGTAAATCCCAGTGCTGCATTCTATATAATTAATATGATATAATTGATCATAGTATTTCAGTATCGAGACTGAAACATATCAAGGCAACTAAAGAAACTACACTAGGCTGGTTTAAATCATATTTTATCAGGTAGAATCCAGTTTGTTCATGTCAACAAGGAGTCTTCTATCCACACAAGAGTTAGTTGTGGAGTTCCACAGGGTTTAAGGCTTGGGCCGATACGTTTCACCTTGTGCATGTTCCCCCAATGTAATAGTATTGATGAACACTGCATAAACTTTATTTGTTATGCAGATGATACCCAGCTGTATTTATGTATGAAGTCAGATGAAACAAATCAATCAGTCAAACTTGAAGCATGTCTTAAGGCCATAAAGGCCTGAAAAACCTGTAATTCTCTTCTTCTAAATTCAGTCAAAGCTGGTGTTATTGTATTTGGCTCTCTACATCTCAGAAACACAGTATCTAGGCTGCTGGGACTGTCTTCTCTCTCTGGAGTTTGTGTTTTGTTCACTCTGCAGGTATCTCCAGCTCCAGACCTACATGGTTCTAATCTGCAGTTAGTATCCTCAACAAACTCTACAGTATTTATTGTTCTCTCATGTGTTGTTTGTCTGATTTCTCTCTGCTATCCTGTTCTCTCTCCCCTTTATCCTCACCCCACCCGGCCGAGATAACTGCCCTCCCTGAGCCTGGTTTTGCCGGAGGTTTCTTCCTGTTAACAGAGAGTTGTTTTTTTTTTTCTTTCCCTGTCGCCTAAGAGCTTGCTCAAAGGGAATCGTTTGGATTTGTTGGGTTTCTCTCTGTAATATTATATTAGAAGAACTTCACTGTTCTACGTGAAGTGCCTTGGGATGATGCTTGTTGTGAATTAGTGCTATGTGGACAAACCTTAACTGAATTTATCTTGCTAACACCTTCTCATCTCCCACCAAAATCTTTTAGACACTAGCAATTAATCTAAGTTTCATAAGATTAGTACAGTTGGCAAGATTTGGACTTGTGAAGTTCTGCACACTGCATCTCTGACCTTGAGAGCTATTCTTACTCTGCAAGTCATCAGGGCGTTCAAAGGGGGCCAGCAAATGGAGTATACGGGTGGTGGTAGGTGAGCTTTGACCACTTAAAAGTTTGTTTGTAGTTTGTATAAGAAAAACAGGAAAGAAAATCTATATATCCAGCTTTCAACGTACAATATCACTCCAATAAGTACATTTCTGTTGTTCTAGTGTGTTTATTACAGAATTATTCGATTTTACTTCTATCGACAAATGTAACAAATAAATGCACAAATAAACAAACAAACTGCTGGTCCTAGGAAATATTTCAGTATAGTACTGTAACAATAATCCATTAGTCAAGTTAATTGCTAACACTTTTGATCATTTATAAAATGACTTATTTATCAAGCAGTAATAGCAAACTGAATGCTGAAATGTTCTGCCCCAGCATCTATATTTATAGGGTTATACATTATATACATAATATAGTATAAGACTTCTTATCAGATGGAAAACATCCGAGTAGAAAAGTTAACGCTGGACATAAACTTCAAAAAACTAAAAGCATTTTTTTTCTCTATTTGCTGTGGCGTGAGTCTTCCCCTTTCATCAGTGAAGAAAAATTTGACATAAGAGAGCACACAAGCTCACCAGACCTGTCTGCAGGCTGGAAGTAGTTATTCTGTGGTGCCGATTTTTCCAGTGTCTGACCTGTATTTATCTCAGCAGGTACATAGTGTTCAGGTGCACTTTTTTTGGAAGACAGAAACAAACATATGTACACACATACCAGACCATTTACTTTCGTCTTCTTTTCTTTCTTTTTAACATCCATTGTGTCTACACAGAATTCTGACTGACACCTTAAAAATATCTGAAAACGGACTGAAGAAATATTTTACCATACCCATTTGCACCATACAAGTGCCAATCAAAAATAATGGAGGCATTTGATTTAAGGTTTGTTATAGGTGCTAGTTTCCTTTGTGATTTGAAGCTGAAAAGTAGTAATTAGTGTCTGCGGTGCTGTCGTGGTACACAGGAAGGGGTTGGCAAAATTACATATTTAGACACAGCAGGGAACCCCAAGCCACCCCCGCCCCCTCCCATATTACATTTTTTCTTTTTCTTTAAGTAACAAAAAACTAATTTTGATTGTGCCCACATGGATCAGACATATTCGTGTGCCTACAGTACTATGTTAGGGTAGCTGTGTTTGGAGAAGTATTGCTGTAAATAGCAGTGAAAGGCTGCTGTTGAAGGTCCCACACCGAAACACAAAATACAGTGGGAATAATCTGCACACATGCACATGCAAATAAGATGCATCCACACAAACTGTGTGCCTGATGAACAAGCATGGGTTATCCTATTTATTGGAGTGAAAAATAACTGTTGTGTCTCCTTATACACCGATCAGCCACAACATTATGACCACTAACAGGTGAAGTGAAAAACAATGATCATATTGGTACTATGTGGTGTTCTGCTGGAAAACCTTGGATTTTGGCATCCGTGTTGATGAGACTTAGACTCCCAAATAAAACACTCTCTCATGCAAATGGGAATCCTCCAAACTTTCTAGACCCCATTCTGATCAAGCGTCAACAGGATACAGTGGAACAAGTTTGATTGACAGAGGCCCCACTGCACAACCCAGAGTACCCAAAGGATCCAGTGCCAACGTTCTGGTGCCAGACCCCATAGGACACCCTGAGAGGTCCTCTTGTCCATGCCCAATGGTTCAGAGCATTTTTGACCATGTAAGGGGGACCAACACAATATTAGGCAGGTGGTCAAAATGTTATGCTGATCGGTGTACATATATTTTTTTGTTTTCATTTATCTTCTTTTTTTAGACCAAAAATTGACCAAGAAAAGTCCAACACTGTCCAGAAGACTGACAAATGACAAAAAAGTAGGATTTATTTAGGATTTGTAAGACGAATGGGGAGAAATGTTGTCCAACCCCATCAGGCACATGTTATTAGAACCCAATTGATTTTGGGGGCTGATCCAATATCAATTTTTACAGAGTAAACATTTCAATATCCTTAACTTTCCAGTAATGTATTTCACAAACCATTAGCTGCTTACTGCAAAGACACCACTTGACTCCACCGTTCACCACCGTCTGTATCAGTTGTAACACATACTCAGCTACATGTGCTGCAGGCTCGGCTGGGAAAAATGTGTGATGACACCATTTCTAAATTGCCCCAAACATTTTCTTCTGCATTACATTCTGGGCCAAAAAACAAACAAACACATATTTACCAATTCTGATATACAGTATCTGCAATAGGCCAATATACGCTGACAATATTGCCCAACCGATATATCGATGGGCTCTACATTTTAACCTGAATACCCCCCTAACCCTCTACCTTGCATGTGCGAAAGACAGAATAGTGAATGGATAGTGAGCTGTGTTGCTCTCTGCTGCTATACTGCAGCCTCCCAGGCATGTGGTAGCGTCGATGTGACAATGGTTTTGAGATAGTGTGAGGCTCTGTGCAGCTGTGCAGCTTCTGGAGGGTGACTCAGCAGGAGCCTAATGAAGGAACAAAGAAGGGACCGATACACGTCTCAAGCTGAAAAGCCACACGACCTGCTTTCACCTTTGTTTTGTGCAGTTTATGTACAAATTGTGGCATTTGAGAGACAAAAAGGGGAAAAAGAAATGGTAAGATGGGTACAGCCCCGCCTGCAGTCCATTATCAGATTCCATTCCCTTCCCATCATTCTTGTCTTTTAGAACCATTTCTTCCAACTGAATTCTCCCTGGTAATGTGCTTTCACCCATATCGCCACCGTGTTTCACCCTAACCATGGCGCTTTCCCCTCTCTCCATTTTCTGCATCCACAACCCCTCTGGCCCTCTACCCCCCCTACCTCCGACAAGACAAGCATCTCAGTGCCTCATCTGTTCAATATTTCACCACTGGTGGGAGGATGTTTTATTTACCGTGACTGGGACACCTGCGCTGACTCCTGCACAACAGTGAGGCACTGCACAACTAGCAGTGGTAGCAGTAGTACAGTAGCTGGGGAGTACAGGTCAAGGGGTTACAGCTGGAGTATCCAAAGTAAGACATTTCCTGATGTTTGGTGATGTCAGTGTGTGTGTGAGTCACAGGAGTCATACATGAAGCGTAAAGCAAAATAACATCGCAAATTATCTGACCAGGGAAGCATGTTTGCATGGGAACATGGGAAATGACAGGCAGACCATAGATAAGTATGTGTGAGCTTAGAAACGCAAACAAACAAATCCCCCTAATAATATCAATTCCTACTGTGTCAGACTCTTGCAATAAAGTAGGCATCCAGTGTGGAGGAATATCAGTCCTTTATGTGAATGTCTCTTAGTTGGGAATTATTAGCAGAGATAGTTAGGGTCAGGCAGACATAGACATTTCCAGTAATTGGCAGCATTACAGTAGATAGCACATTTCTGACAGAGTTTTCTTGTATGAGATGACTACATTTACTACTATAGTTACAGCAGCACAATAAACACTAAACCAGAGGCTGTGAAAAGTGGCTGATTTGCTCCCCACAGAGACTGACATACACAAAGTTTCTCAAAACGACAAAACAAGCGACAAATCAGAAGCAGTAGATCACATTTTCATTCTGTGTGAAGAGTGAAATACCATTTAGAGGGCTGTAAAGGGCTAAAAGAGTGAAAATCTTTTGTATGAACTCAACAGCTTTTTTTTTTGGCAAGGTAAAGACAGAAGGTAGAGGAAAGAACAGACAGACAGAGAATCCTCCTTCTGGAGGATTATCTACTATATAAGTGACCTTTAATACAGACACCTCGTAATGATTTTGCTCCTTCCAGGGTGTGTCAGTGTTAAATCCTTAAGTTAGGATATCTAATCCTAAATGTCCAAATCCTTTCACTCAGATTGATACTTTTTTTTAAATATTAGGACTAACTCTCTCACGCACATACACACAAAGTAAAATACCTAAACAAATTTCAATTATAAATGAGTTTCACATGTAAAAGGTTTGATGTTTTCACACATGGAGTAAAACAAAGTCTGCACTGTCATTATTAATAAGCTGAGAAAAAGCCTGTCCTGTATGTACCTGGAAAAAAAACCTAATGACCTTAGTAATACAGGTATATTGGGCAGGTTTATTTTAGTGTGTCTTGATGATTGATACCTGGAATCCTTTATTCACTTGTTATTTTAGTTCCAAACAGTCTGTGTACTGCAAACAAATAAGTAACCAAACAAGATCCATCCATTATTTGAAATAAAAAACAAAACATGGCAGAGTTTACTTGACTTCATGTTACTGCTGTTCTTTTCTACAACCGTGTGTCCGGTTGTAGAAAAGAACAGAATGCAAAAACTGTTGTATAAGGTACTGAAACTACATAAATCCCTTTGCACGAACAACTTATTCATTTCTTAGGTCTAAATGAAGCAATGTTTTTCAACATGTTTACAAAATTTCACAGTAGTCAAAGAAACATGTATATTGTGCATGGGGAATAAAATTCAACAAAGAAATATGATTAAGAATGTTAAGAGTCAGGAATCAATATTTCCATTTTCCAGAAGTGATGGAAATACACTTTCTAATTCATGACATGGGTATTTTCAATGTCCCTACAGATGTAAGACTGGTGTTACAGATGGAATGATTCACCCAAACAATCTGCATCTGTGCAAAACTATTTCAGGATTACACATACGTGCCCATTAATTTAGTAAACAATGGCTATTTACTCTGCCATATTTATTTGTACAGTCTTTAAAATCAAATGTTCCTCACACCATTTCTCTATCTCAGACTGAACTGGCAGGTCCTGGAAAGGTACAGAAACCACGTAAAACAAAACAGCAGCTATCGCTGCTTAATATGATCTCTTGTTGAGGTCACAAGACCTTCTTACCTCTCCTTCAGATACAAAATGCACTGGGAAATTATGAAAAATCAAAGCTTCATCATGAGTCAATCAGGGCCAGGCCCCTCAGATCAGGACGTGGTAGGTCACCTGGACCACGGGGGGAAAAGACATCATTTAGTGTTTTGAACCCAACGAGAAAATTCTTTTCATGGTCACGTCTGGGTATCAAGGCCTCGGTGCTCTTCCTCTGCCCAGACGCACTCCGCCAGCTAATTACAGAGCCTATTGAGCTGAATGAGAGGAAAGAACAAAACCTGTCTCGTCTGGCAAAAGACCTTTATAATCCACCAACGTACAAAATACCAACGATAAAATGTGGGCCAGAATTACAGAGCAAGCTCTAACTGTGTAGCTTAGTACTGATTAGAAAAGTTTGCAAAGTGCAGAGGACATCGGAGGGACCCTCAGTATTTTTCACATTTGCTGGAGTCAATAAGTTATGCATTAATCAGGAAATCAACTCAGGACAGTCCAACAAAGTATGTTTGCACCTTGTTATGATCTGGTCAGTTTGGGGTGAGGAGTAAACTGAGTGAGATATCAACATGCTGCTGTGAAGTACAAAACAGAACTGTCTCATTACTGTGATATTGAATTCATCCATCCATCCATCCATTATCTATACGCCGCTTAATCTTCCGTAGGGTCGTGGGGGGGCTGAAGCCTAACCCAGCCGACTCAGGACGAAGGCAGGGGACACCCTGGACAGGTCGCCAGTCTATCACAGAGCTACACATAGAGACAGACAACCAAGCACACTCACATTCACACCTACAGACAATTTAGAATCACCAAATTAACCTCAACATGTTTCTGGACTGTGGGAGGAAGACATGAAAACCCACACTGCACAGGGAGAACATGCAAACTCCACACAGAAAGATCCCAGGCCCAGACCGGGACGCAAACCGGGGGATACTGAATTCATACACTAGAATTTAGAGTGCTACAGTACTTCTTACAGCACTAGGTGGATGTTTATTATACCAATCAAAAACTGACTCTTACTGATGTAAAAGTTCCCATTGGGCTAACATATGATAAAACACAACAGAAAATACAGAAGCATTAGCAAAAAAAGGAACGTCTTTTACAACAGCCTTCAATTAAAGGCCTCTTTCATTCCTAGTTTGGAGATAAATAATGGTCATGACCACATGTGGGAATTATTAAGATACCTAACACAAGCATACAAAATCAGAGAGTGATCAGTTGCTTTGCATTCTTTCCTCATAAATGACCTCTTTTACGGAGCTGATAAACAGCAAGTTCGGCTCCAACGTGCAACTAGGCTGCTAATGAGATCAAAGTGGAGAGCTGTTTCAACAGTCTATGTGTGATATCATTTCAAAGAGCTAGCCACATGTCACAAATTAGCTAGTGACATGCCTCAAATTAGCCTTTGTTCTGCATTGAACCACACTGACTCGGAGTAATTGGGAGACTATGATGCAGGACGAGGGAAGTGATGAGTGGGAGCCTAATACTGTGCATGCGAGACGAGAGCCAAAGAGAGGCAGACAGAGAGAGAGAGAGAATTCACATTCTTGGTCTTAATCACCACCCAAAAAAATCATGCAAAGTTTCACAGAGACAAATTCGGTGTAAAAGCGCACATTAAAAAGAGATGATTTTGTGTAATTCACACTTAACAAATGCCATCAGTTCTTCCAGCACCTTAATAAACAATAAAAGAAGGGACAGAGATGGAAAAGAGGGTGAGGGTGTGGATTAACTATTCAGCGTTGTGCTCACAGATAAGAACTGTACTGAGCGATCATACAGTACAGAGTAAAAGCAATTTCTAAATAGGAGTATTACAGTCAAACTTACATTGCAAATATGAGAGCAGGAGTCAAATAAAAAGAGTGAAAAGGCGTAGCTGAAAAAAAATTTTCCTTCAACACTGACACCTTCAATTTCCTCCAGAAATCAAAAGGGCATCTTCAAGCACAAACCTTGAGGCGCTTAAAAATTAGTTTGTGTACCATCGCATAAAAAATACAATGCAGGCCAATTTTGCATACTGAGAAAAACAGAGTTGAAATTGTACACTGCCAAGGATGTAGCAAAAAAACAAACAAACAAAAAAAAGTATTTCTTCTCCAATGACAAAAGGGGTTATGCTGGACTGGAGTTAAAAATGTTGCAGCCGACTCATGACAGGCATCAGTCATACTCAGCTGTGGGAAATTCTCAGGTCCTGACCTCTGGTGCTGATTCGCTCCATAAAGCCGTGGCCTCGTGGTTTTGAATTGAGCTAAGCTGTCTGAGAACTGCCTAGATAAAAATCTTCACTGAAAAGAGATGTGGTGGTTCGCCCCCACCTGCATGTGGTCTCCTGAATGTTTCTTTCAGACTATTATTCGTCTATTATGATGCTCAAAGCGTGTTTGTATTCCTCCCGGTGTGTTCAACTGCTGAGTCTTGACCCAGAGAGGTTTGCTCTTCTGTGGCGCATCACGCATTTAGGGGATGTGTTGCTGACACTGATGCACGAGTTAGAGCAGAATTCACCATACTTGGAAAAAAATAAAGTGTTGCTCCGTTTACGCTTTGAAATCGTCTTTGTGTGTTTTAATAACAGGCCTTTCTCAACTCTGCATTCACCCTACAAGAAGAAGCTGACATCAAGCTGTAAAGGAAATCTATAAATACAAACCTCTTTGGCTTGCACCATCCAGTAGAAGAAGAAGAAAAAAAAACCTGGAGTAATCTGGACCTTACATCGCCAGGTGGACAATAACAAAAAGGGCTTAACGACAGGGAACACAGTCACATCAAACAGGCTGTGGAATCCTGCTGTTACCCCGACTGTGTTTTTATCAAAACAACAACAACACCCAAATGAACAGCACACCAACAGGGAAAATGGATCGCAACATGACACGGGGCTATTTTGTCATCTTGTATAGTGGGGAAGTTATGGTTGACTATTGCCATCCGCGGCACAACACTGTAGAAAAGCATTAATGAATAAACATGTTACGCTGTTTACTGGTTTATGCACCAGTGTAAATTGGAGAGTTAACGGAGCCAAATCTTGGTATACCATAGCCCTTGAAAGATTTCTTGTTTATTAGTGACACTCATTAGCTCCTTAAATATCCTAATTTGTGTGGCATGAAAAGCAAACAGATCAGTCTCAGCTGCACCTACAGGACTTAAAATACTTCAAATGTACTCAGACATTATGTGTCTCCTGAAAGCAACATATTCATACATTTTTTACCTCAGTAACGGTGCTCTGTGACGGTGAACCCAACACATAAAAGAGTAATGATCTTAAACAAACAAAACCAGCAAAGAAATCTGGTTTTATTCTCAAACTGAAAGCACAATGGCCTCTTTCTATAGATTTGCCACTTTGTTCTGATTGAGTATTTATACAGGGATAAATGTGGCGTAAAGGTGGCGGACAGGGAAACGTCTCCACTGAAAGCCTCTGCAATAATTTAATGCAGCCATCTACTTACTGTACAAATGCAGTCTCCTGCTATCACTGCACAATCACCTTTATTGTTGCTCTGTCCATCTACACAGGATACAACTGAGCCAGGTATGATTTGAACGCATTGACAAAAGGATTTCTGAGACGTATAAGAAATCTATGTGGAGTGTTTACTACAGTGATGGCAGTGAATCCCCCTTATAAAACGGGTAGAAATGTAGGTAATTCTGAACTTGTTGACAAAATTATGCAAGGTCAAAAATTCTATCAAACTGAAAAAACTTACACGTAAACGGTTTGTTTGATGTTATGTATGTAATGTATGCAACCTTTTGGAAACTACACGAACCGCCAGCAGCACACTCACACAGCATTTGCCAACTTGAATTGTGTTATTGTGAGAGAAATTTGCAAACACATCCACACTCATTCATTCAGAGATTTGTGACTGACTTCTGTTGCCGCAACAGACGCGGAGCGAGCCAGGGTTTGACGGTTTCGAGAGGAATTTCAGCGAGGCTGCAGGCAGTAGAGAGGCGCTGTGAGAGAACTGATGGGGGCACAAAACCCCTAATGCACTTCCTTTTAAATATGAAGCTGCACATTAAGCTTTCATGGGATTCCCACTGCTCCTCTTATCTGGCAAGCTAGCGAGCCAAGCTGCACGAACACACTGAGGAAAGACAAACATGTTTACACACGCACACATACATACACAATGAATAAGCACTATTTCTTGATAATTTTTTTTTTGAGTGCGCGAATGAACAGCAGAGACAGAGCCAGGTACAGTATTGACAGTTGCAAATGTACTCACTGTTCCTGTAAATTTTATAACAATATCATGAATAAAATATTTTAAGTCTTCTTGTTTTCTTCAAAATATAGCTACTAAAGTAATGCAATGAAAACAGTACTGGAAATATTGGAAGTTTCACTGTGTACTTAATCTTGAATTACATTAAATTGGGCAAACACCTCTTAAGCTTAAGAAGCTTTGTTAAATTGGTTTTACAACCAGCCTCAGGGCCCTACTAGTCCAAGTGATATGTGCCAAATTTGAGGCAATATGTTCACTTTTTCCTAAAAGCAGGAAACACAGTAAACTTGTAGTGACAGTTTGGGGCCTTGAACAATTTCAGAGATGGAATCATTGCAAAAACACCTTGTGCTGGTAATAGTGGTCATTTTACTTTCTGCTACAACCAAATTATGTATTTTGAATCATCTATATGATCGTATCTGTTCAGGTCAATAGCTATAGGTGGATTTAGAGACACAGTGAGAAAGAATATAACAGTATCTTAGAACCTAGACTGTAAAATAATCAATATGACATTTTTTACTTGAAAAACCCAAAGATTTACTTCAAAAACTGTTTCGGAAACATGTTTTATTGTTTTGTCATTGTTGGACCTATTCTTCACAGTCTCTTTCACATTAACAGTTTCCTTTGTATTGACACAGAGCTGTGCAAAGGAGCCTTTTTTTTTTGCATTTGTGATGCTCCCTGCAAGCCTTTCTTGTAGCCACAATCTCAGAGTCTAGAATCTAGGCTTGCCTGCCTAAGAATTGACCACAATGTTATCTAGTTGCTGCAGTACAAAAACATGTTTGCTCGTTGACATTTCCACAAGGTTCCTGGCTAGAAGGCGAAAGAGTTCCAGTTTGTTTTCACCCTTTGGTCAAAATCATTTCTTTGTTGTTGTCGACTACCACTCAGCCTAAGTTTCCACTAATGGACCCAGTGTTCTAACCTGTCACCTACAATAAAGTGATCCGATTGCCCCTTGCACAGATAAAGAGGCAGATACCAGGATGCTAGAAAAGGATTGAAAAAGATCGTCCTGCACATTGGTTACACAGATGTTGCGGTCCTAGCCATGTGTCAAAGCTAGATAATGTAGAGCTCTGGGTGGCATGTGGGACTAGTAAGAACTCCAGATACGTTCCTGCTGATGAGATTATCAAGTCTTTGGGTACTGACAAATGCAAGGCCCTTCCTGTATTCCATGTCCTCACTGGCTGTGAGTGTCTGCATTTGCATCTAAGCTCAAGTAGACAGCATTGGATACCTGGAGTAACGATTACATTGTGACAGAGGCCTTCGTGGTTATATCAATGACTCCAGAAAGCCTCCCAGAAGAGGTCATGACCATTGAAGTGATTCAATATTCTCCTCTATGATCGCAACAACAACCGACTCAACATTGATTGAGTCGTGAGTAGTTTACAAAGAAAGCTGGAGACAAGCAGTTGAGGTCGCTCCAAAATGTCATCTCCAGCTGCCTGGGGTTGGATACACCCAAGAGCACTGGAGAGCATTGAGTCAATCCCTCCACAGGCAAACAAGTCAGTCCTTGAACTCTTAAGTTGTGGTTCCAAGAAACACGACTAGAGGCATTTGCAAATGCCAAAAAAACTCCTTAAAGTGCTCAGTTCTGTGCAGTTTCTAGGTGGGAATACTTGGTCATGGCAGAAAAAACACCATATGGACATGTTAACAAGGTAAAAAAAAAAAAAGAAGAAGTCATTTTCACTGGTAGTGTTCTTCAATTATTAAAAATCTTTTGGTAACATGTTTATGAATGCATATTAAGTTTCCAAATGAATTACTTTAGTTTAGCTTAGTCACTTTAAGAGACAACCTATCAACATTTTCTGCAGCTCAAGACTTAAACCAATCCTTTAAAAAGTCTGACATTTTATTTTTACCTTTTGCCATCAGCCACGCTTTTCAGAGTAGGTGTCACAATTCTTCCAAATAGTGGATACCTCATTTTGGAATAAGACTCTTCTTTCAGACCTTCTGAGAATTGAGGTCGTTCAGGAGAATCAAATATTAAAAGCACTGAGAGGCATTGCATTTTTTCACGTACCACATTCCATTTGTTTACAGAGACTGAAATAACATAGTGGCGGCATTCATTTCTTTTCAGTGGGCATTTTTCAGGGTCAGAGGTTCAGTCAGCTGAGTCTTCAGTATTCATAACTGCTTCACTAGCAGGGCAAAGAAACCCTGGAGATTTTCAAGTATTGATTTGGAGACCAGCT
Organism: Chromis chromis; assembly: GCA_900302755.1. Lineage (NCBI taxonomy): Eukaryota > Metazoa > Chordata > Actinopteri > Pomacentridae > Chromis > Chromis chromis. The sequence goes on along the minus strand of OMNN01034183.1, from coordinate 46,513 downwards.
AAGAGAGCAAGGAGATAGGCGCTCGCACGCACGCATTCACACACACACACACACACACACACACACACACACACACACACACACACACAGACACAGACACACACACACGGTTACAGTCTAGTACTGACGTCAATATTTTTAAGAAGCAATAGCACAGAAATGAATTTCTGATATATCTAATATGTTACTAGTTACAGAAATGATAGACATGTCTTTTTTAAATGTGCATTAATTATATATAATTTAATAAATGAAATACCACGGTAATCTGAAGATGGTGTGGGAATTGCCTAACTGCTAGATAAATCACAATTTTTAATAGTTAAGCTAATTAACAAATAGTAGCAGTGTTTATTGCTTAAAACAAGACTGTGACATGGTTTTATAGAGACGCAGCTGCTAAATAGACACAAG
>OMNN01034183.1:5985-43153 GCA_900302755.1 Chromis chromis | reverse complement strand
TGTTTTTTCTAAGTTCATATCTTATGATGCCCCAGCTGCAAGAATATTACTGTTTTTACAGGGATTGTTTTACAGTGTGCATATATATATAAATATAGTCCTGCATTCCCACCTTCCAGTTACCTTCCACTCTTTAGTTAAGCTTCCAAGTCAGTCGTATTCCTAGTAGCTTCCTCGTATCTGACCTTTTGCTTGTTCCTGCCTCAGGCCCTTCCTTAGTAAGTCTGCCTCGTTTGTATTTTGGGATTTTTGCCTGTCCTTGGTTGTAGCTCTTCCTCTCCGGTGTTGTTTGCTCTGCTGACTGCCATTCTCTGTAACCTCAACCCTCAAAGTCTCCTGTGTGATCTGTGTGTTTGAGTCATTCTTTGAGTCCCGGTTGTCAGATGTAGGTATTTAGGCACTGAGGCCTGGTCTGTTGTGTATCTTTAACAGCACCACCTTTCTTTGTTTTAAGTATTACTTTATAATGTTGATATTTTTCACAAAATTTCAAGTTCAACTCATAAGTCCCAAATCCCCCAAATACTTGTAATTTTACAAGAAAGTCTCTGTTATAATGAGAAAAGTGTGCTTTAATGAGAAATTTGAAAAAATTACCTCGTTAGGACTAATCTGTTTTCCGTGGGCTGCTAAGATTACTGTCTGATTTCATCCACCAGGCGGGTCTTCACATCTTCAAAAATGTCCAAGTATATTTCGAAATAGGCACTGATTTGATAAACTGACAACACATCCAAAATCTAAATGGTTACTTCTAAAAACATATCACAAAATAATTCAAACTTGTGCACAATAATGACAATGAATCATACAATAATAATAACCTTAGAATAAAACTGATAACAACTTTAAACCTGACTCAAAATCTCTGGTTGGCACGATAGGGATACTTATCTACGGCCAATTCACACCAGTCTGCTCTCAAAGTATCCCCAATAAAATGGCTGGGATAAGAACAATTCGACCTATCTGACTTAATGATGCAGACATTTAAATGGTTCTGTACTTGAGCTATGACTGATGATGTTTCGGTTCACAAGAGCAAGAAGAGATAAGAGCGCAGATTGAGAAAGGCATGCACATTGCCAAGAATGTTTTCCATGTGATATTTAAATGTAAATTGATCCTTCAGCCAGATGACAATATATTTATAATCTCATGTATTGAGACACCTACACCCACCACAGAAACTACGCCAAAAGATGTGAAAACCACAAAGAGCAGATCCTGAGCAACCACTTGGAAACATCCAACAATAATTCTGAAACAGCAATCCTTCGATATTCTACATAATGATATTCTAAACCGATATCACTGACTTGGCTTTCTCAAGAGTAGGTCAAAAATGAAAAATTCTTGGTATGCTTTGGGAAATGGTTGGGTAAAATTAAAAACATACGCGATTGGTAGTTACAGAGAATTAATGTGCAAATCCAGGACCTCTTATTGTCAGGAGATTCACAAAAGAGGACATCAAACAATCAGGAACATCTTGAGGAACATGACAATGGCCCAAGATGTTGATTTGACCCCCAAACTTCCTAGAGCCCATTCTGATCAAGCATAAACAGGATGCAGTGGAACCAGTTTGATTGACAGAGGCCCCACTGCAGAAGCCAGAGCACCCAAAGGATCCACTGCCAACGTCCTGGTGCCAGACCCCATAGGACACCCTGAGAGGTCCTCTTGTCCATGTCCAATGGTTCAGAGCATTTTTGACCACATAAGGGGGCCCAACTCAATATTAGGCAGGTAGTCATAATGTTATGCCTGATCGGTGTATGTGACTAAGACTCTATAGCAGAGAAAACAGGGTGTAGAAAAATCCACAAGTAAACAGACGGACAACAGCAGCAAGTGTATCCTTTAGGTAACCTTGTTTCTTCTAAGAGCAGTCAAAAGTTTTCATGCCAGACTGTTTATTTCTGAAACTGCTGTTTGTGATGGTATTTTTTCACCGCTCCCACATGTTTTACTCTCTAACCCCCCCGTCTCTCTACCCCTTTCCACCCTTGAGGTGCCTCTCTGTCCTCGTCTTCTCTCTGTATAGAAAACGTACTGTGTACAAGGTGGCTGTCCATGCCTCTGTGACTAAGTGACTGGCACTGACAAGCGACAGCTCCTCTCTCTTTCTGTGTGCTCGTATGTGTGCGCACAAGTGAGCGAGTGTGTTATAAAGGAGACTGTGCGCGAGTACTTCCAGGCCTTATTCTCACTTTTGCTCTCTCTGTCTCCGTTTCTGACTCCTTTTATCTGTCTACCTGTCTACCAACATTCCAACATCCCCTTCCAAAAAAAAAGAAAAAACAAAAAAGCTGAAATAGCGGAAACAAATATGATATGCCCACAAGTCCTCATTCTTTCACTCTTCATAACTGCATCATTCAAAATAAAAAAACACAACAATAAAGCGGAGACATTTTGATAATAGTTAGCATGCTCTTGGTGAAACTGCGTGATCTCTGCGTATGAGAGTGTGTAACTTGTAACTAAGTGTCAGAGGGATGACCACTGGCTGGTACCGTGTTGACAAAGAAAAGACGAGAAATCCAGTGAATATGTTATCTGTCAGTGTGTGTGTGTGTGTGTGTTTGGGTAAACACACAGTGTTTATGTCAGCGAGAGTCTGGTCCTGTGTCAGCTGGCACAGACAAGCATGGCATTAGGATTTTCAGATTTAGCTAATCTCAGAGCAGCCATTCTTTCTAGTTGCCAGTTCAGCAATATAGCAACACAGTGGTGCTTTGGAGCTACCTTGAGAGACTCGCTTTTTCTTGGTGCATGCAAAAGACTGTATATAAGACAGGGAAAAAAAGGGAAACATAATGAGTGTATGTGTGTGTATGTGTTTGGTATTTTCCTTGCTTTAGGGCAGTGTGTACCCTGGCTGGTGGACATCGCCTTGTGTAGCCATCTCATCCATCTTCGTCAGAGTCATCGTCTCAGACAGCTGTTTCACAGCCCAACACTCACACAAGACTCTGCTCACCCACCTGCTCTCCCAACACACACACACACACACACACACGCACACACACACACACACACGCACGCACACACACACACACACACACACACACACACACACACACACACACACACACACACACAGAGGCGTAGAACAGCTATTTGTTCTACAGTACCGATGCAACAGACCCGCTGAGCCAACAGCTCTCCTGACCTCGTCGTACCGCTCCCAGTGTGTGAGCATCCGAATGCTGCAGCACGAAGATCCAAAAGCCCTCTTGCTCATCACTGTCATCATGTAAACACGCAGTTGATGTTTATTTTTAATTATTTATCTTTGTTTCTATAGCCCAGCAGGCGTGGTTGTCAAAGAGAAAGCGCACGTCTATTTTCTCCATTTCTCCAAACCTATACAATGTATGCGAGTGTGTTTCCCTGTGTGTGTTTCTTGCCTGGGTTCCTCATTTAAAGTCATCCTACACTCCCATACAGCTACATCACCAGTCCTAAACCAATACAGTAATAAAGTCTCCAGATACAACCTTGAGCCTCCGTTTCCGTCTTGGTTTTTTGCTGTATGTCATACATGCTTTATTACAGCGCAGATGCAACAAAAACAGATTCATCTTCATTATTAGGTCGTGCAACGAGAGAAAATTACTGTAGAAAAAAAAATCAATTTGGAGAGAGGAAAAAAAAGAGGTAAATGTTTGCATGTGTGCCTGAGCAGTTCAGAGAAAGAGTGAGGGAGAGTTAAGAGAGTGGGCATGGTATGTAACATTTGTTGGATAAAGATTAGTGTGGGTCTCTAAGTGTTGAATAAAGAGATTGAATAAAGAATAAAGAGAGTCAGTGGATTAAGGCCCAGCAGCCAGACGGGCAAACTGAGATTAGCCCACACTTAAAGGTCGCACAGCTTTACAGGAATGAGCGACAATTCCAAGGAGGGAAGAATAACTCCACGATGAGGGGAGAAGAAAAAACAAAATCCAAGATGCTTTCCTCTCATTAAAAGTGAATGTCACTCTGAAAACATTTTAAAAACACATTAAATATTCAGAATTATACACCAGAAAGGCTGATCTGACTAATATTATGGTAGCTGATCCTCACCATGTACTTCAATGAGATACTGCTGCAACAATGTCTCTTTCTGTGTGTATCTTTAATCATATTACACAATTTTGTGATTGCAGAAAAGCATGCACACACAAATGCACACACCAGCTCACAGAATACAGAGCGTTGCTAGATTAACTTTTCCTTTGCGTAGATAGAAGATCTGGCTTGCTCTAACAACTAATGATTGCTCCACCAGATAGACTGCTTGAGTTGGTAATATGGACAGCTTAGTCTGTCATTTTGTAATGCCGGTCATTTATTTCTTTAAAAAAAAAAAACCCCAGCAAGGGATTTCAGTTTGCTAATTATCTAGGATTTTCCTCCATGTGCTGTTTTTTTATTAAGTGCGTCTTTAACCATCTCTGACAGCTGCCGACAATTTTTTTCACATGCCCGCCTGCTCAGATTTCTCTTTTTCTTTTTTTTTTACTTTCTCCCCCCCATCATTCCAATTTGAGATCTCCTTTAGTTTTCACTCAACGCGATAATTTATATGCTAAAGTCATGCAATTTCATTCTGATAAATATGAAAAGAGTTTCAAAGGAAATTTGAGTCCAGATAGGAAACTGACAAAACTGTTATTTTTAAAAGAATCTGAACTTTGGTCATTTACACAATGATGCTTTCATTATCTCAAATGTAACTGTCAGATTAGATATTAAAAAACTGGTGAAGGTTATATTATGTATACAGACCCCAGCTGTCTGTCTTTAGTTATTGCTTATTTCTTTACGAAGTGGCAGCTTATACACCGATCAGGCATAATATTATGACCACCTGCCTAATATTGAGTTGGTCCCCCTTATGTGGTCAAAAATGCTCTGAACCATTGGGCATGGACAAGAGGACCTCTCAGGGTGTCCTATGGGGTCTGGTACTAGGACATTGGCAGTGGAACCTTTGGGTACTCTGGGTTGTGCAGTGGGGCCTCTGTAAATTAAACATTAAATATGTTCTTTGATTTAATAGGTAAAAGCTTATTCTTTATCCCCGCCAACTCCATTTAAAAATGTAATGCAGTAACATTCATTCAGAGTACATCTTTTACTTAAGTATTTTATGAGTAACAGTTCTTTTAGTAGTTTTATAGTATTTTTTCCCATTGCTTGCTCTCAGGAAGCATTCTCTTTCAAATAACATAATGAAAAAGAAAAAGAAAACAATCTGTCCTTTTGCTCTTGAAAAACATTCAGTGTTTTGTAAAGAAAAGACTTTGTATGTTACACAATGCAGCAATTGAAAATCACCTGGCTCCTTTCTTGTAAAATTCATGAAAACTGCCACCACATGGAGAGCATTCTAGTTCAACGTGTGACTCGTGTTAAGAAAGAAAAGAAAAAAACAAACACTGTGTATATTTCACAAGAAAATAAAATCAATTCAATAATGCAAATGGTTGTTGTTTTTGAACCATAGCAGTATGAACATTAAATATATAAACAACAGAATGTTTTTTTTCTAAGGGAGTTTGTTTCATATGGGCTCCGCTTGGTAGAAAATAATGAATATAGCAACATCAGAGACAAAGAGAAGGACATCTAATGAGCTGATAGTATTAAAAAAAATACAGCTGTTCATGGGTGTCTCAGCACTGATAACATGCTTCACATAGCTGCTTAAATGACACACTGTCACTGAAGAGGCATTTCCTTTGAACATGTTGAAATGATGAATTGGACCCTCGTCTATATTGGTTAGAAAAATGTTTTGTCCTTTTTGTGGGTCCGTGTCCTTCACTCAGAAATCTATCTGCGACTGGCTAATGTTATATGTGTTGTCCATTAGTGTGTGCATATTTACAGTATGTGTTTGTGTGCGCACATGTCGCACTCACTATCTGTACAATCGAGACAGTTATGTGGATTGTGAGGGAGAAAACCGTCAAATTATTCCTCAGGACCGATTATCTCATTTTTAAGGTGACCACTCTGAGGTGTGGTGGAATGTGGTCCTTTGATTTTGCTCTAAAGCTTGAGTTAAAAAGAGTTTGATCTCTGCTCTATTTCACAGGCGCATCTCGGGCATGTGGGTCCTTGAAAAGCCAAACATTTATGAAGGAATCTGGAAACACTACCATCCGGAGGAGACAAAATCCCAGCAATCAGGCGGAGGAGTAGGAAGGTGCAGGCTCCTATACTTTTGCTGATCATAGTGAAGCGCAGCAATTGGGAAACACACTTTTTTTTTTCAAAGTGTGAAAATACAGACCCAGAGGACAGGTAAAATGACGCACATTGTGCAAACATTCTACCCATCTATTTCTGCTGGGAAAAAAAGGTGGGAACACTGAGGTCTACAGTACCAAGACTGAGCAAGGACATAGAGAAAGGGAAGTGTGTTGCAAATAAAGGCACACACAGATGCAAGGTGAAGACTTGGTACTGGTACTGTCAAGTAAAGATTCTATGGAGGACACCCTTCTGGTACCTGCAAGATCAAAACTGAGGCTACCAGCTGTTACCCTCAGAGATTGACTGGCAGGTTTGTGTATGAATGTTATATTTATGTCTAGTACAAGGAGGCATTTATAGATCCACTGGCTGAACCAAGTTCCATGTACTGCTGTATAGTAGAGATTGGGCGAGCCTGTTATACAGCAAATCTTGTGCAAAATGAGCTGCTCTTGCTGAAATGATACTCTCACTTTAACTTCTTTCTCTGACTTATTTACCTTTGACTTATTTAGTCCCTCTCATTTTCTTCTCTTTTTCAGTTTTTGCTTTTAGCATTTTTCTGACTTTAATTTAAAGTTTTTGGCCACAACTGCCAAAGAAGAGTTGGGTTATGCACCTTTTTAATGCTGCATTGTACCATTGCGGGCCCATCCTTTCTATTCACAGGTGACATGTAGGCTTAGGCAATCTTTTATCACTATAGTTTTCAGTCAGTTGCCTTCACACTGCAGCTTTAATGTGAAATGAATTGCTCACAAAACAGTTAGTAATTACTTTACAGACAACATGTAAAATATTTGCCTCTAGTTTTCTCAAAAATCATCAATGTGCAGGGATGTGTGATGCTGATATTTGTAAGGCTCGTGAAAATTTGGGTGATCGGGATGTAATTTACAGTACATTTGAGTTAAAAAAAACATTTTGAGTTTAGTTACTTATTGCACTGTGGGTTTATACACTTCTATGTTCTACATTTCACTTCTCATACTGTAACATTTATACAGTGGTTAGGCAGCATTTGCCTAATGTAAAAAAAAACAAAAAACTACGAGGTGTTGCAAAAATAGGGTGCAGGGGGCAGAGAGAGTGGGAGACAGAAAGACAGAGAGAAAGAGAGAATTATGCCTCACGAGAGATGAGAGGAACACATTTTCTGCCCTAAGGACAGATGGGAAAGAGGACAGAAGAGAATATAACTGAAAATCGGTTGAAGTGCTGCACTTTGAGGAGTGCTGAGCATAGATAATTATACATTATATATGCTAAAGGAAGGAGTATTGAGTATGTACTTAGATGGCTATTGAAGAGTGTGAGAAAAGGACATTAAAAGCTTACATATTGGACACAGAGAGAACCATTCATGTAAAAAGTCCTTTTTCCACCACACCATAAAATTGCCAGTGTTGTGCTCTGTAATACATTGCAATTAGTGGATGATACATATGGCTATGACAACCTATGCCAGTGACAAAATAGTTCTTTTTGCCCATTGCGTGAGAACAGATTGCAACGTACATGTGTACGTGCACACATGCACCCACATGCATGCACGTACACATGCACAAAAGCATGCAAGCTAATACGCAGACACACACAGTGGGAAGCCCCCTGGTGAATCTAATTGAAGAGATTAGATGTTATCCTGTTATATCCCAGCCAATTTCAGCCCATAGCCAAAAGTAATGCCTGAGAATTCAGAGGTTACAGCAACCTCCACTCACAGCATCGCTGTTCCCTTGGAAACAACAGCAAGACAGTCTATAACAACCAGCCTAATAAACTCTTTCTGTGGTTCTCTCCCTCTAACTCTCTCTTTCTTATTTCTTTAAACCTTTTCTCTGTCAATTTCTTATGTCTAACTGTTTTTCATTTTCCCATTTCATGCTGTTATTCCTTTATCTCCTTGCCGTCAGAAAAGAGTTCTTTGCTCAATACTCTGCTTCAAGATATGCCATAATGAAAAAGGCTAGAACTTTACCATGAAAGGTTCCGTAGCCTAAGACAGAAGAACAAATATTGTTTTGGTTTGGGTTTGATTCCCAGTGGAATCACTCAGTCACGGAATCACTCACACAATCGCTTTGGAAATTCTGATACCAACAAGAGTTGAGCAACACTGCAGTTTTGCATCTGTAGGATACATGGCGTACACTGCGTATTATTCTGAGCAGCACAAAAGAGTGTGAAAAGAGCTGGCAGGGAAAAATATCAAATCCCTAAATATCAAATAAAGAAAATAAATATATTAAGAAACAATAGAATAGAAGAGCGCTGAAGTCACGCATCTTGCTCGATAGGTGTGTGAAGTGCTGTGCTCTCTCAGCAGGACCGGTGTTTAATTAGAGTCTAAAAATATGTCCACGAGTAATGATTACCTCATGTTTATCACTAATGACTCCATTGAGCCAAACACGGTGTATGTGTGCTTATGCATGTCTGTATTTGTTGTTTTGTGTGTGCTGCCCATGACAAATGGACCGTGGTAGTGTACACATGTACCCATGACCTCTGCATGAAGAGTGGGAGAATCTACAGTAAAGTAGATAATGGAAGAGAAGTGGAGTACTGGAAAAAATGTGTATTCAACTCATAAGGGTGTATGGGTTCCTTCTGCATATGAGGTAATACCATATATTCTTCTAGAAGTATATACTACATTTCTGTGTAGATGCTCTCCCACTCAGTAAAGGATGAGCTCAACATGGTCCCAGGTGCTTCAGGCTCAGCAGGTTAAATTTAAGCTGCACACATAATGTGGCAAAAAAAGGGAAGCAAATGACCAATTAGAGTAACAGTTGCAGCTCTTATTCGTGTACTGCAGAAACAAAAGTTGCAGTACCCTTGACACTACACACACAGTCCAGCAGACCTGCCGCTGCTGCAGGGTTGTGTTTGTTTACCCAACAGTTCAGCTTAACCTTCAGATACCCTCTCCAGTCTACTGCGACCTGGTAAAGGTCTCCTTGCACCCTCGCTCCTCCCTTCCCTCACATTCTCCCAGGCCCTCACCCATCTCACTTCATGTCACCACTAATTCCTGTAATGCTCTCGGAAACAAGGAACCAATTAACTGAAGATAGATTACGATAGACACTTTTTAAAGGCCATATTGGTACATTGTAGCTTAAGCTTGTGTGAATTTTTTTTTTTTTTTATCAGTTACATATTCTTTTTAGGATGCGTTAAAGGTTTTTTGAAAATTAAATTGGTAGCTTTTTTTCCCATTCAGATAACTATAAAGACTTGCATGCTTCAAAAGAGAAAAAAATGGCCTCTCCTTTCTACTTAGGATGGCTTGAAGAATTTACTGGCAAGTAATCGAGTTAATTTTTTTTTTTACTATGTCAGTTAAAAATAAAACTAATGATCAGTCTGTGTTTTTTAAGGTTAAGACATTTTGCCATTCACCCACAAGGGTTTTTTTCTTTTGGTTGAATGCCAGGCAAGAATTCCTTAGCATTTATATAGGAATCCCTCTTTTACAGTACCCCATATAAATGACAAATTAAACTGCTTTAAAAAAAAAAGATATGGTAAGTTTTTCCTCCAGGCAAGCTGCTACTGCGCTGTAATTTCAGCCCAACATTAACAATGTAGGAGTGTTGAAATTAGATGCTTTTTTTTTTTGCCAATGGAGCTTCAGAGCAAATTTGGATCGAAGAAAGGGCCTGTTGACAGTGGAACAGCCCACTCAGTTCAAATGAATTCAACTTTTTGTTTGTAGCTGAGGGGAAATTACCAAGTTAGAAAAGTAACACCCAGTAACACACAGCAAAATGACTCTAAAGTGCAATACACAACAGAACAACAGAGATGAAGCCAAGTTTTTGTAATGATAGAGAACATTCTCTGTTTAGTCATTCACAGTGACTGCAGCTAAGGTTGAAACTTCATGTCCTTAATGGAAGAATGACTTCATTTATTCACGTTCAATGAGTAATACACTCCACTGCTATGCCAATAAATAAAATGAGTTCCAGTAAAATAACACAAGATTAAAAACAATATTTGTAAAATAAAATTAAACAGCCAAAAGAATGTTTTCATATTCAGAAGATTTATACTTTAAAATAAACTCTGTTTACCAGTAAATATACAGGTGTTACAATTTATGGGTTTAGCTAAGTACATATAAGCTAGCTAAGCTATCAGACTGGCCTGTAATGGGGGCAAAAAGGCATAAAAATCCATCACCATCATGGCAAATTCTATGATTACTATTGATGCTGCTCATCAGGGATCTCATTGCCTCGCAGAGAATGATTGGTTCTGTCTGGCAGGGAGTTCCATGTATGTGGCTGCTGCCTCCTGTTAGATAGTGTGTGTGTGTGTGTGCGTGCATGTGCATGTATGTGTGTGTGTGTGTGTGTGGGAGGTGATGGGAGTGGGAAGTGTTGGTGTGGTTGTCTTGTGATTAATACTCCTATTTGCTACTGCCTCTCCCTCCTCCGCCCCTTCTCTGCCCAAGGTTAGTTGGAAATGGCTGTGTGTTTCCATAAGAATATTGGAACCATAATACACCATGGCACGATACTGAAAAACCCATGGGACCGAGATTGTATTTTTAAGTGCCCACACACTAAATTTAAAGGGTCTCGCGAGGTTAAGTGATGGCAGTCAATTTGAAGAGGAACCTAAAAATCGTCTGTCTCGAGCCAAGACAATACCTAGGTATGAACGTGCAAATTTTTTGTAATACATCTGTTCATTAATGATATTATTATTTTTCAAATAGTTTCAATTAGAAAAACTGAATGAATGAATCTTCCTTGTTCTGAGCTGGAGATTTCAATGTAAGACATCTATAACTCTGGTTAATTGCTGCAGCATGTGTAACTTCCAGACCCCCAGCTGTGGGTAATAATACACCAAGTATATTGTAGACTAGCTGACAGCATGATTCATTTCTGCATTTTCACACATCAGCCAGTCTCATCAGTAAGTCCAACATGGCTTGGCTTCAGCATTTGAGCTAGTCCACTGCTGTTGTGTCACAAGTTGCTTTGTCCTTAAGAATTATAATATATTCTTCCTTGGCACAATTTAAGATGGCAATTTGAACCGGTCCTGACCTTCACGGGGACCTAAAATTAGATTTATATCACAGCCTGGCTGAATACTTTATGGTCATTATTTACTGAGAGATGTGCATCCATATTGCCCAGTATACCCAGCTAATCAGCATTTAAAATTCAACATTTAATCGATAGTCGGTCTATTGCTTTCCATCTTGCATTAGTGCAGTGAGGCTAGATACTCATGGTCTCGTTTTGACATGATGTTTATCTATGAGGCAAGCTATCATGTCCATATATTGTTGGGACTACTTACTGCTGGAAAGCACAAGTTTTATTATGTGTTTGTGTGTGTGCATGTGAACACATCCGCGGTGGTTATGCTTTCTGAGCTTTTATCAAACAAGCCCTTCCTAGAGACCTAGAAGTTTACTGCCTAGCTGAGTGAACAAATCAGACGGACTAGAGAGAGAGACATGCAACACAAGTTAACACACCAATTTAACAGAACTGCTAGTTGCTGACATCAAACTTGGAGAGGACACAAGTTTACCTGATTCCTGTTTCTACAATTCACTCTCATGGTGTGTTTTTTCCCCCTCTTTCATGACCAGAGCCATAGTTCCATTACATTCAGTCACTGAAGATGTACACATACTTTGACATAACAGCAAGGTGGGTCCCTTGGGTAATTGAGGCTAGGTCATATATATATATATATGCCAGGCTCTGACATTATGACTCTTATTCCAGAGACTTACGAAATGGATTATTGTTCAAAATTCACCGTTTAAAATGTGTTTAGTGGATGCTGAAGTCTGTCTTCAGTATTCAGAAGACAGTAGTCTTTATGAGAGTGCTGTATTTTTACACAGGTGTCACTACAGTTCATATCAAAAACTCCAAGAGCCTGGACAAATATTAGTTCTCAAATGACCATCCTGAAGCATAATCTGGAGTTTAATCACAGAAAAAGAATACAAATCAAACTACAGCATACCACACAATGTTGCTGCTTCTGTTAATTACCCGGCAATTAAGTTGCCTATCATCATCCGTCATCTGTCACACGGGGTTGTATTTTTTTCCGCCACATTATCATGTAAATTAACGACTCTTCAATCAATTAACACACTGATCCTTCTCAGTTAGTGCTTTAGATAATCAGAGATAATAAGAATTATTAAAAAAAGCACAATATACAACTGTCAGCTTTGACAGCAGGCACATTTAAATGTTCTCCATCAGCTGAATTTAACTAAATATGATCAAATATAAACGACTGCACGTATCCAACCAGGTATGTGTGTGTTATCTTTATGTACGCACACACACTAAAAACTATTGTTAACTAGTCTTAATGAGTGCTTCCCCCACCCTCAAAAACACACACAATCAGCACAAATTCTTCCCAAAACTCCTGACAGGCTCCATGCAGTGTCGTGCTCAGTTACTGTGCAGAGCAATTTGAAGAGAAGTACATTTTCCCTGAGGTTTCAACTATGTTTATCTCTCTTTTTCTCTTTCTCTTTTTCTACTCTCTACCCCCTCCATCCCTATCTCTATATTTCTGCCTGATGACAGCTTGATTATGCAGAAACTGTAGGAAAGACGAGAGGTTGGGAATAAATTGATATTAATAACTGTGATTTGGCTGGCAGCATCTTGCCCGGCTATTTTCACATTTTGTTTATATTTGTGACATCATTCAGAAAAATGAACACTTGCTGACTTGAAGAGAAAGGGGAATTCAAGGATAAAATTGCAGTTATGCATGATAATCAGGGCTAATTTTCGCAGCAGTTCACATCCGAACAATGATTTAAATGAATATGTACCACTGGGGGTTTGACTTAGAATGGGGTTCACTGACATGTTACTCACTCGGATAGATGTACAAAGGTAGCCAATTGAAGGAAGCCTGACTCTTGATCCCTATTAAAATGAACAATTACATGATGGAGCAGTGCCGTTCAACTAGGCTATAGTTTAGTGGCATTTGAACCAGACAAGTGATTTGGCTGGTGGGTCCTGGTATGTGCATTAGGAGCACAAAGTGAAAAAGTCACAAGATAAATATTCCATAAAGCAAGTGGGAGATGATAGAAACATAGAGACCTTTCTGACCTTAAACATTATGTCTTGTTCTCTTCGTTTCTGAAAAGCTGCTCTGGCTTCTGCTTCTACACCGTACATACATATCTAGCTAATACGATGCATCATTATGTCTAGATGAGCTTTACTATCAGTAATTCACCGTGCCAGCTATTCTCAGTGACACACGTGAAGGCGGATTCAAACATGCACATATTGGCACGCAACGGGCAACTAATGGCAACGACAAAGAGACAGATTTCACACATAAACACAGGTGTCAAGCTGTATGAAACAGTAAGGCTAATAATAAAATATGAAATCATACTAACAAAAGCCAAAACAAAGCCTCACCAGGCAGGGCCTCAACGCTGAGGCAAACAGGAGCTTTGGGCACGGCAGGTAATTAAGAAAACAAATGAGTTTAACAGCATGCTCCATTTTCAAGGCATTTCACTTAATTTTAGTAAGTGCGCAGTATTAAATGGGAATCACAAATACAGCACACACAGAAAAAAAAAAAAAAAACATAACTGTGGCTGTGGCACACATGCATGCATTCACAAACACTGGCAGAAACACATACAGTAAACGCACAGCAGAATGTAAATGAGTAGATAAGATGATAAATACTGGGAGAACAGAGGCGTCATTAATCTTTGAGGAGATGAGGTGTAGTAATTAAGGTTGCTGACACATGGCAGACTCCCATAGGGAGGCTGTGACAGAGTCAGACAGGGGAACAGCAAGCCTCTCTACCCGTGCCCAACACCCTCTTAGTGGGGTGCTGAGGTGAACCTTCACTGTCTGGCAGAATGACTCGGCTCTCCTCGCCCTCCCATACTCTTAATGAGTATTTGAATTTCTGTAACCCTTCTCCATAACCTTTTCTTTCCACATTCTCCCTCCTCTTGTGAACTTTGCAATTATTCAGAAACAACAACAGTCTAATGTCCTTAAAAATGTACAAACAAACCCCACATGTCTGTGCTATAAGGCACTAAATGTAGCAAACAGAGCAATAAAACAACCAATGACCTTTGAGGAATCACACAATAAAGAGTTCTTGCAAAGACAAACCCTGAAGCAATGAAGAGATGCATTGCATATGTGCACTGTGCAAACGTTTTACACATACTTTATATATTTAATTGATTAATATGACTAGTTGCGCGTATTATATGTAAAACCATCCACGCTTTACTTTTAATGCCTCATGCGTAGTACTATGCTTCTCAGTAACTGGACTATTTGAGGGGGAAAACTCTTAAGAGTCTTATCTCAGCTTGAATGAGAACAAATTGGCTGAAAGAATTGACATTCTGTGGAATTATCCTTACTGTAGCTCTCCACTCTCCCTTTTCATGAATATTCATATGGTGAGAAATACCTCCCACTGTATATCAAACAAAGACCACGCTCACACACCTGTCTTTGTCACTCAAACTTTTGTCACGGGCTTTTTAAACTGAAGTACACATGAATACATCTCCAGAATCGGATCAATTTTATACATACTCACTTTGATTAATATATTCATTGACTCTTTGAAAAATATTTTTGCTCTCACAGACACCGACACTAAGACTGCTCAGTTTGGTTTATCAGTGCATTAAGCCAAAATAAAAAAAATGAATATCATCCAGTATAAACAATTTTCTTTTCTTTTCTCTTGTTTACTGAGATGACAAAGCTGAAAATGAAAAAAATAACTTGAATCTAACCTCAAGTTGGTCGGGATTATTACAAATCCATTCATTTGGCTGTTTGTTTAATAAGTTATTTACACATGTGAACGTTTAAGTAAAAGATCAAGCTCCAAAGCCACTGTGTTACGTAATAATCAGTGACTTATTTAATGACTTTACGCTCTTGCATTTTTTCTCATCAATAATGAAATTAAATTTTGTGCTGGCATATTTTAAGGCTTTATTTAAGATATAAGACATTAAGTTCATATTTGTGTTGACAATATTACTGCAGAGTGGCATTGATCTGTATTGTGTCAGAGCATTTTTTTGAGTCTGGTTGGAACAATTAAAAAAAACAGTAAAATTCTAACAATACTATAATTATTATAACTGCAAAAATATGCAACTCCTACAAATATGTAGGCCTGTCAATGGTCAGGGGGTCTCAAGGTGATTTGGTCTATCACTGAGTAATGCGGCGCAAATTAACATAGTTTGAAAAACAGATTTGACTACTGAACACTGTTTTCACTGGGCACTTGTGACTGACATATGAAATTTGATTTGCACTTCTTGTAAACTAAACAAGTGTGACTTGCTTGTTATTCACTGGATAAATGCACACAGTGCCAACCCAGCATCAAAAGTGCCTGCTGGAGTCCACTCAAACAGAGGAAATAATCTGCATGTTTTTACTGGCGCTACTGTGTGTTGATTGGCAAATGCTTTGCTTGAGTTATTCAGTGATGTTTGCTTGTCAGCATAGGAAATGTTGCTTTTTTTTGTTGTATTATCAAACTCGACAAAACAAAAACAGTCTGGCTTTGTGGAGGTGGACTGCTACAGAAACGTTTCAAATTCCCCTCAGCTCAGGCTGCCTCCACTCCGTATCACCCTCGTATTGAAGTGTATGAATTCAATTTAATGGCACATTTATGTCCTAAATATGATAACGCTTTAATTCTGGTAACCATCAACCTGGGCCTTACTTTCTAGGTTTTATGCATAAGGATGATTGATTGTATTCATTATTGCCTCAAGATCTGCAGAATGTTATTAACACCAATATTTCCTCTCACCTCGACTACTTGACAGTAGTCACTCTTCTGATTCATGTGTGCAACGTGTTCAAAATGCGTGTGCTCGGGGTGTCACTGGACTGTAGTGAGGACAAGAATTGATTTTAGCACCTCACTGTTTGTTTATATGACCCTTAATGACATGGCTCTGTCATCTCGAGCCTTTTAACCCTTCAAGTCTCCTCCAGATCCCTGAGGTCAGCTGACCTAAGGCTGTTGGCTGTTCCGTGTCAAAAACTGACACACAAGGGAGATCATGGCCTTGCTGTTGTGCCTAGACTGTGGAACAGCCTCCCGCTAAATATCAGGAACGCTCTCTGAAGATTTCTCCCTGTGAAATCACAGTGGAAGTCTTGCTTGAGGGGCTTCACATCTCACTCACACTTTTTTATCCAAGATCTTGTCAACTTGACCTGACATTTGCTAATTAGTGAGAAAGGCTGTATTAATGATGCTGATGTTAATGTGAGACCTTTTGAACTTTGTAGCTGTGTCTGGTTTATTATTGGCATAAAATTGCAGCAGCCGCATTTCAGAACCTCCCAAGTAAACTGAAGTAACCTTAATGGATAAGTTTTAGAGATAAAACACTACCTCAGTTTGCTGTTGTTTGATATTATTATGTATTTAACATTTTTCTAAACTCAGAGGAATGTAGAAACCAGAGAAGATTTAGTACACAATTATTCGGATCTTCCATCAGCATCCGTCAGTCTATCAACCCAGAATACAGTCATGTACTGTATATGACTGTATATACATCCCATGGAAATTGTTGGCCTTTTTGACATATTTGGAGAAGAAAACATTTGACCCACTTAGAAACAGTACCTACATATAAAGGTGAAATACGTAAACAAGTAACACATACAACTGACATTTTGTAGTCGTTTTCATAATTTAAAAAAAAAGGAAAGATCAGTGGCACTGAAAAGGTAAGTGCATTTACATCTACATTCATCACAGCTTCATATCTTATTAGAGGCAGGTGCCAATGATTACAACCGCCTTAGGAAATGACAGGTGGAACTTGTGGGTTTGTTATTCTCTTGAAGTATGGTGTCATCATGATCCAAAGAGTTCTCTCAGCCCTTTAGAAAGAAAAAAAGGGGGGTGGGTACCCATGAGTCTGGCAGGAGATTTAAAAAGATCTCTAGATTATGTGAAATAAATCATATCACCTGAAGAAAAAAAATCATCTATAAGTGGTCTGGATTTCAAATGACTGCCACTTTGTCCAGGGCTCGCCGCCTAAGCAAATCCAGCCAAAGAGCAGACTGTTTGATTCAAAAAGAAGCCTCCAAGGACCAGAACTAAAATTTCCTGACAGGATTTTCAGGTAACTCTTTCAACTGTTGTGCGTCTACAATTGGAAAGAGATTTCATAGATCTGACCTGTATGGGAGGCTTGCCAGGAATAAGCCTTTAACAGCCTATTAAGAAAAAGAACATTGGAGCCAAACTACAGTTTGCCAATGAACATACAAGTAAAGAATTTTGAAATGATCCGCTCTGGACAGATGAGTAACCCAGAAGTGGACCTTTCAACAGGGTCCTAAGCAAACTAGAAAATTCATCGACAAATGGGTCAAAAAGATGAAACTGATGGTTATGGATTGGTAAGAGTGAGAATCCGGATTTGAATCCCATTGAAATGTCTGTGGGGGGATTTGAAACAGGCAGTACACGCAAGAAAACCTTCAAACGTCTTGCAATTGAAGGAATTTTGGTAGTTTGGTAGATATTTACGCAAAACACCAACAACTGAACACTGACTAAATCACTGACTAATATTCCTCCTGATGCTGTATCACCGTTATCTGTAGGCACTCCAACAATGAGAATCAAGTACTTGCTCTTCAAAATACATCAAAAAAGGTAACGATTTGCATGGGATGTACTTACTTTGTCACATGACTCTCTATAAAGGAACAACTCTAGAAAAAATAACCAATGAGAATGCATGGATCGCTGATATGAATTATAACAACGCTCCACTTGTAATGAATGTGACTGACACAAGTGCACAAGATGTCAAGCATATATACGGACAGCATTGGATGTGTGATATGTGATAGACAAGGTGAACATCAAGATGAAGACCCAGTGAATGCTAATAACCTTGTTATCTTGGCTGCAATCCTGTTTTGTTATCCAATTAAAAAGCAAAAGGTTTATTTTTCCAGGGGTATGGAATTAACACACAAAGCACTAATGCGTTTCAAATTTATGAAAAAATAATAGAATTATATGCAACTTAACAGTTACCATGTCACTAACAAGCCATTTTCTCCTCACTACTATCCAGTACTATCCAGTTTACAGCATGAATGATCTGAACTTGCAGATGTAGGAGAACACGCCGAACTGCAGACGCTGTGGAAACCCGAATGTGCTGTCTAATGAGAACAGACCTACCGTCCCACTAAACATGTCACAATCCCCCTGCCCCACGTCACCAGTTTCATGCTCAGAGAAATCCAATCTATCATAATTACATGGATGTCTGCCTACATTGATCACATGTTAGTCAGGCAAGACTGACAGTGAGCAGCGAAATTAAAATAGATGTGCGAGTACCAGGCATGAGCTAAGGGACTTCTACTCCACTTTGGCTGAGCAGCTCACAGATCTACAAGCCTTTAAGTGTCACTTTGATAGATCTCTTTCCCTCTCTCTCTCTCTCTCTCTCTCTCTCTCTCTCTCACTCTCTTGCACACACATACTTTCACTGGTACATTGACATATAGTGTATACATAGTAAATATAGGTATTGCAGAGATGTAATATATTTACTTTGCAAATCCAGTGCAGTTTGGCAGCATTGCTTGGGTTTAAAACCAGAGCAGCGGCAGACAAATGAAATGCTCGAGCAGTCATGTGTTTGAAAGCCGGGAATTATACGTTGCAACATACCCACAAAGTTGCATTTACTGAAGGGAGTGACGGCTACACCCACACACCAACACCAGACTATTATCTGGCATAGTATCCCTCACCATTATGTTGCCAGATTCCTTACCAATTTAAACATAACACAAGCATGTGCATCACTATAATTCTTTCTGTCACATTGTTTTCATCCTTTTCCTAATCATCCAGTTCATCATCATTCTCAGTCGAAACTAACCTTCTTTTTTTTTTTTGCCAAACTCATGCATCACATGCGTCCCTCTACTTAGTCTTGACAACAGCCAGACTAGATTTTGATATATTTTTTGGATTTTAATTCACTTGCTCTCTTCATTTTCATCCCATACTTGCTCCCTTCCATCATACCTCCCACCTAATTTCTCTACTGAAGGTGTCAGAGTGACTCCATCATTCTCTGTGGAACAGCCGAAACCTTAATGGTCCCTAATGATAGGCTCAAAAAGAGCAACGGGACGGCTGCACACTGATGGGAGAGAGATGAGTGAAGAGAGGAGGAAAACTGATAGATGGGCTCGCGAAGAAGAGGTGAGAAAACACACTGGAGGGAACGAACGGCTGGAAAGGATGTGTTGATGGGACTGAAGTGAATGTGAAGGAGGAGATGAGGTAGAGGTAAGGGAGGGAAGATTGGCAAAGGGAATTGGCATAAGCTTGGGTGAGAGGTGCCGTAATTGGTCCAGCAAAGACAAATAGAAACAGACAGGGGTGATTGAGAGAAGGTGATAAAGAGATACTG
This sequence comes from Chromis chromis, assembly GCA_900302755.1. NCBI lineage: Eukaryota > Metazoa > Chordata > Actinopteri > Pomacentridae > Chromis > Chromis chromis. Next base: position 23,340 of record OMNN01034183.1, on the reverse strand, counting down.
TAGATACCAAGAAACAAGACACCTACAATGTGTCTCAATGACCCATAAAACGATCTAAAGGCTGTAAAAAATTGAGCTTTTTACAGGTCAGATAAAGTCATGTTCGGCTATAGTGCTCCTTTAATAGCAGACAGGAGACAGGACCATTGGGTGTCCAAGTTGTTCCCCAAGTGTCAATGTGTTACCATCCAAAAATGCAGACAGTTGGCCACTAGTCTGACATTTCCTCATTGCATTTCACACAGCTTTTCTACATTCAGTCGGCTGTCTATGTAGAACCATTTTCCAAAACCTCTTCAGTACAGGGAACAACAACCACCTACACTGAACATGTCAAGTTTTGCAATAAGGCAGCCCTGCTTGTTTATGTTTTCAGGTGAAACTAGCCAATTGAACACCAGCATTCACTTCCTTGCATGCAAATTTTTCCACCAGAGTAATTTCCCCCCCATCACTAATCTGTAGGGGCACTGTTGCTGCATCCTGAGCTTAGAACTGTCCAAAGCTATTGTGATGAATTTAAAGAAATACAAACGAGTCAGAGTGTTTTCCCCCTATAGCAGAATTACAATGAGGTGCAGTCAGACCATTCTCCAGTGCTGACACAGTGGTCTGGCTATGCGGGACTAGCAAGCCAAGCCGCGGCAGGTTCATGACACTCGGCTTTCCCCCCAGCAGCATACTGATGGCTGGGAGAGACAAACAAAGTGTAAATGCACCGGGTGTATGCGTGATCACATATTTCACGCTGGCCAAAGCACACACACACACATGCAGACTCACCTTGTTTATGTACACACACACACAGATGAGGAGAAAAGCGATCAAAATTAACAAATTTGTGTATTCAACATCTGTCAGATATCAGCTCAGTGGGGAGGACAGCAGGAGAGAGAGAGAGAGTGAAAATAAGAAAGAGGGAAAAGAGGAGGAGGGAGTAAGAAAGTGCAGTATCACTTGTCTCTGTCCATCCTTCATCTCCCAGTTAGCAACGAACGGCAGCTCATTTAATATGGAAGTCACACACAGACATAGTCAGAGAGGGAACAGGGACAAAGAATGAGGGCCTATTTTTTGAAATTGCTACTTGGTAGTGGTGAGCGTTCTGCACATGAGATTTTAGAACTAGATATCACGAAAAAATAGAAGGGGGTTGAGAATTAGAAAAATAAAGAGAACAGGAGAGACTTGAAAAAAAGTTTGAAGAAAAAAGAAAAGGCTGTGGATTCAGTACTCGTTTTTTTTCCCCCTCTCTGGATAAAGCTGACATGATCTGGATCGATATGAGGTCATTTGAATACAGAATGGTTTGTTCAAAAGGTCCGCACATAAACCCACACATTCCTACAGGGGGAGAAATAACGAAAGCGTTTTCAGATGATGTAAAATCTAGCCAGTTTAGTCACACACCCTTAGACACACACACACACACACAGCGAAAAAGGTGAGAGTGAATAAAAAAAAAGTGCTGGCCGAAAAAAATGGGCCTCTGACAAATTCAATTTGCAAGGGCTAGAGCCATTGCATGCAGACAGGCCTACATTAGTATTACTCATATGATAGAGCAGCCCATCCATCACACACACACACACACACACACACACACACATATACAAGAGAATGTCGAGAGGAGGAGAGGAGATGAGAGGGAGAAGGGGGAGGTAGACAATAATAAAGGCGAGAACAATGTATCTAAACAGCATCTACCAATGACTACACAGTGATTTTATGTCTGTTTTCTTTAATCTGTAGTCTTACCGCGTTGCCTTTGTATGTGTGCAAATACGTGAGCGTGAGCATGTGCGCGTGCGACCGAGCGTGTTTGTTACCACTGACCTCAGGGGGAAAGCAAGATTATTAGAGCTATTGTTTTGTGAAGGACAAAGCCGAAGGTTGCAATACAGTGCAGCTTCCTATCCCATCAGGAGAAGCCGGTGACGTTACAAGCAGGGATGGATGCATTTTACTGTATATTGCCATGTAGGTCACAATTCCCCTGACAAGCTCTCCTCTCGTTCTCCTTCACACAATATGTCTCACTCATAACTTGGGTTACAAAACAGGAGAATGATGTGATCCTCAAACGATGGACCTCCAAAAAACATTAATGTGGGATAATTGTGAGGGCCACAAACTCTTCAACTGACTTGCACAGGTTGAAATATTGTTATTTTTTTGAGGGGAAGTTTTAAGATATTTATTTCAACCTTGACTATGGTTGTGGCTGACCTTTCACAGTACGTCTAGTCAGACAGAGGACCTTTGTGTGTTTGAGTCTGTGCAACAGTACAATAGGAGAACAAATACAAACAAAGGCCAGTTCCTAATAAATAAAGACGATAAAACAAACATTAAACTCAAAGTGCACTCAGAGTGCAGACATCCGCCAAGGCCAATGCCCCATCTCGCAATTTAAAAAAAAAAGTGATGCAGATGAAAATGTAATGCGCTCTTCCTCTCTCTTCTTCGCCCATGCTCTCTATCGAGTTTGAAATCTGGCTTGGTAGTTGTTGTTTTTTTGCGTAATCTTGCAAACAATAAAAACACAATCTCCTTGGCAGAGGTAACAATACAGAACGTTACTCTTTCGTTACTTTGCTACCCTTTAATTTAGTACCCGTTTTAAATGAAGGCCAGATTCTCCCTGCAGCTGAGATGAATAATAGAGGAATTTACAATATGTTATATTTCTTTCATCTTTTTTTTTCCTTCACCTCCCTCGCTCGTGCACTTGCATTCCCATGATGATGTGCGCTAACGTCACGGTTACCTACGCTCTACTTCACATGGAGCACAGAGCAGAAATCTCATCGTGTGCGGCTCAGGGGTGTCTGCATGTGCGCATCTGCATGTGTGTATCCATGCATGTGTGAGTAAATTATTTCTTGACCCCTAACCTATTTTTCCTCATTTCTCCTCATGTGTCCTCAAACTCCCCCTTCCCATCCACTTCTCCTCAATCTGCAATATTTTTTTTTATAATCGGCTTGCCAGGACGTATCTTGAATAAACATTCCCCAAAATGTGTCACACCATTGCAAGTTGCCTTTGTGCATAATTAATGAATGGATGTTGCAGTGATGTTAAGGGGGAGAGAAAAGAAGTTTAAAAAAAACATGATGTTCTTCACTGTTGTGAATCCACTGCAGCCAACGCATACACATGCAGACACACACGTCTCAATGGATAAGATTGCCTGGACAACCCAATGTTAAGGTCACCCTCAAAGTTCAAAAACCATCACTTTGTTTCTAAACCAGTCTTCAAATGAATCCTGATAGAAGTCACTAATGCAATCAACCTTTTAGCCTCAATCCCAAACCTCCATTCGCCATGCAGGGCAATGTGGGCTCCGATGGGGCAGAGGACAGTAACATCCCCCCCCTTAACGATTCATGAGACGGCACAAAGATAAAAATCAATAGAAAAAAACGTGTACGAGCCCCACGGATCCTTGTTCCGATATAGTTGAGGACAATTGTTTGACTTTCGATCATTTTTTCCACCCTTAACACTTTCCTTAACCTCAACCGCTAAATGCTTTCTCCTCAACCTATCTCTAACCCTATCAGACAGCTCGCAATTTTTTTTTCTTCTTTCTTTTACATCAAAGCCTGGTAAATGCTCGCTCACAAGTGCCAATTTATGGGTTCTTTGATCTTGAAGTGTCACAGAATACTCCGGACCCACCAAGACGGAGCTCACGCGGCGCGGGCCCAAACACACATACACAAATATCCGCCTTGTTCGGAGTCATCGCCCTGTTTGAATGGAGCGTTTATTGGCTCTGACTTGGTCCACAGTAAAATCCTCCCGAGAGAGTCCCTGCCCCCTTCAGGTCAAACTCATATCAGCGCTTTGTTTGATCTTAGGTCTGTTCAAAAGAAATTGGGAAACCGGCACTGCTTGTGATGTGCTATTGATATAAGGACACTTCACAGGTGCGGGCTGTTTGTTATATTTAAAACTAAAATTCTCGAGAGCCAAATTAAATTGAAGCCCAAATTTCAGTGGCGCTGAATCTTATAGGACAAGACATAGAATAACACATACGAAGCCAGATGATGCTATACATTGACTCCTTAGGCTCAGTCGATTCTGTTCTCCGATGTAATATAAGATCGTATCCAATCCTCCAAGAGTTTGAAGTGTTTGCTTAACAGATGTGCGGTTAAACAAGTGAGACAAAAGCAAAAACAATTTGCAACATTCTGTATGTACATAACTGTGTGTTTCTCATTACTATGCCCCTTGTGCCAGCAAGTCCCAGAATGATCTAATATAGAGGCCGAACTCTCAATTTGTGGTGTTTCTCAAACTTATATTTAACAGCAACAAAGCCAAGACCCCAGACCACAGTTTCCACCCACTCAATCTAACTCCTTTTTACATCCACCAAAGGGCTCCCCTTTTATCTCCGGCAATTCATCTGGGACACATGTGTGGACCGTTCTGGAAAATAAACGAGTAGAAAAACAGGCCGCGTAACCCATCCCTCCCTGCTCTGGTAAACAATAATTTTATATCCAAAGATATAAAATCACAATGACTGTCTATCCAAGGAAATGAAGCAGCCAGGTTTTTTCATTTTATATATATATATAACAACCTGGAGAGTAAAAAAAAAAGGAGCTAAACCAACCTGAAACCACGCTGCACACTCAAATTCACAGTAAATTAAGACTGTGGAAAATGTCATGTGTTCTTCCTGATCTTTTAAAATTGCATAGAGTCAAAATAGAAACTGCTGAAGATGGAAAATGTGTGTGTTCTTGCAAAGATTACAGGTAACATTTCTTTTGTGCCACTTTTAAATTCATTCCACTTTTCTTCTATATGATTGAAATGTAAAGAAAACACTTTCAACCGGTAACATGCTTTGATGTTACCGGTTTGTTACCATTTACAGTAAAGAGAAATGAATTGAGCTGAATGCTGTCAGGTGCGGGGTGGAACGAGTTGGCGGTGGTACAACTAACCGCTGTGGGGTTCAAATCCGTGACCTTTCAGAAACAGGACGGTCACTCGAATACCGCCTCATAACTCAAACGTGTCGTGACTCAAACGTGTGCCCTCCGGTGCTCCCAGAGAAATGATAATACACAGGTTTTGCGTTGGCTGTTAGAGCGGCAAAACACTGTGCCGTGGGTTTCTGAGCTCTGTTATTGCTGGCTGCTTCTCGTAGCTTGAGGTTAACCTCAGAGACACAATAACAGAAAATGTGGCAATGTTCACACACGCTGTAGACACTTTCCTTCTCCTCGCTGTCTGCTTTTCGGTCTCTTTAGCCGTATCTCCCTCTGCACGCTCCCCATCTACATACGCCTCACACTACGCGCCGATTCAATCACGGTGTGCAAATGTTCAAAGAAGCATGCAAAGGGAACAATGAGACTGCAAAGTGTATGTTCATTAAGTGTGTGTGGAGGCATCACAATCCTTCTTGATTTACATACGGATTTAAGAGCAGCCCACTACACTTAATGAGCTGATTTCAATTTGCACACTGACATATGAGCTTACTCAACTATTAAGGAAAAATTCCGATTTCATTAAAAACCGAGCGAATTTGAGCATGTTAGTCACTTTTGATTTGGACCACATATGAGCTGAATTTATTGCTTTTTCCATCCCCTCTGAAACAGTAAAAGGCCAAATCATGAGGGTTCTGATTTTTATTTTTTTTTTTTAGTGCAACTGGCGCCTCGATGTTTGCCTAGATTTGGGTCTATTTGATGTGTTTTTTGGTGCTTTGGTGGAGCCTATGAGCCAACTGCTCCACGGGCTTAGGTCTCTCCAATAACCTGAGGGTTGTGCGGGTTTGGGAAAGTGTTTGCCTGTGTGTGTATGCCTGTGTTCACAATCTAATGTGGCAGCTAAAGTGATGTGACAGCTCCTGCAAAGGGAGGCTAGGCTAGTCCTGAGCCAGTGTAGGGGTTGTTTACACCCCAGAATGTGACACGTCGCACAAGAAAGGGAGGGAAAGGATGGGGGAACTGGCACAGAGGGTGATGAGATCTGACAGCTTTCAAGTGTGTTCTTTGTTTGTGTGATTATATCTTCTGTTCATAAAAAAACAAAGAAATGTGCAACTCTGTTCAAGAGTTTTTTGCATTGACTTTCGAGCACAGTATTTGCTCACTGGCCTGTGTAAATCGGGGCACTCTAGGCTATCTATCAATGCAAAGTGCAGAGCCAAATGAGGACAGAAGTTTCAGAAAGTAGAAGAGGCCCCACATCCTCAGGGAAGACACATATATACTGTATGTTATATACATTTGTTCAAGTGTTTAAAAATAATGACAATTAAGCAAGAACACAAGTCTATAAGTAACAAATCCTAAATCCTTCATGAGCCAATTCCTTAACCCTACAAAAAAAACCTGCGAACTCAAGAAAGTGAAAATGACACGAGTTTAATTTCAATAATAACTCTCTCTTTTTTTAGTCTTTCATTCTCTTTTCTTTTTTCCCCATCATTCATTTTATGACGAGCCAAACCAGTAGTTAATGGCTCCAGCAACCACTTGAAGAAAGAGAAAACAGAGGGGTGGTCTCCGTTGCAGGGGCAGATATGAACTCCAGATGAGTAATGCCGTGCTAATGCAGACCAGATGCATGTGTTTTGGTACAGCGCGGGTTCACCATACCGCAGCCTTTTTATAGATGGCGGGTTCGCCTGCTACAGGATCCAATCAAAGCACGCCGAGATTGGACAACAGTTTCACTTTTGCTGAGGGTTCATTTGTTACTATTCCTGTAGTCGGGCTTACTCCGCATGATCTAAAGTCTGGCCGCTTAATGTTGTACCGCGGACAGCTGGGATGGTATCTGTGCACACGTCTGCCCGACTGCTACGTGGAAATAAATGTTCCCTGTTTATGAAAGTGTGTGTGTGCTGATGTGTGTGTGTATGAAAAAGAAGACAGAGGACATCGGGAGGGGCTGAAGGGTAGAGTGAGGGTTGGTTGAGTTCAGTCTAGCAGCATCATTAAATGGGGTTTCGGGAGGAGAAGGGAGGATGATGAGAAGAACAGCAAAGCGCAAATAAAAGTGAAAAAGAGAAAATACAGAAGGACTGACTAAGCTACGCATGCAGACATGTTTTTGTGAATTTGTGTGTGTGTGTGTGTGTGTGTGTGTGTGTGTGTGTGTGTGTGGGCTTTTATTACTCATGTTGTGGGGGACATAAATCTGTTTATGCAGTCACACTGTGTCCTGCTTCTTTTCCAAAGTCTCTATAAAGTGTGTGTGAGCGATGGACAAAGAAGTGAAGGGGTTCTGATAAAGTTTATCCTGATCTTGCATTATTCCTCAGTCTCACAGGGAAGACACTGGAGGGAAGACACTCTCAATTACCTTTTGATGTTGTTTTTTTCTCTGCTCCCTGTTTTACCTTCTTATGTTAATATTTCTGTTTTTCGTTCGCCTTATTCTTTCCCCCGGACAAAAGCAAAGCAATCGGCATTCGTGATGCCGATAATGCAATTCTCCTATGTAACGCTGGACAGCAAACAACAACAGCAAACAGCATATTTCAGCTGCCAACATTATATAGAAATTAACAGTATTTAGTATAAAAAACTGGGTGTGAGTTCTGACTACTGTATCATTAGTTTCCTCTGAATTTAAGACACTCCCTGCAAGTAAGCACAGAAATAATGGTCATATGAAGTGACTGTTAAATGTTAGTAAAAAAGACTCTCTGGGGCAGGGTTTATCTGAGGCACAGAGTTATTAGCGACGTCCGTTTGGCTTCGGGATTGAAAGGTTCCACTGTCTACACAAGATAAGTGGCCTGGACGGTACTCACCTTTGGGTTGGACGCAGAGACAGTCGGTAGAGCTCATATAAGTGGTCAGTGTCATTATGCACTTGTTGTTATACTGATAACGACAATGTGAATATGCACTTTGATTTAATTAGACTGATATTATTATAAATTAAGTCACTCATGACTCAGAGACACTTCCACTGGCAGCCTGTAATCACACTGGGCATGATTTGGATCATTGTAGCAACCAACAGGTTGCAATTCAAATGTTTTTGGTTGTGGCTTGGGATTAAACCTATCCAAGGTAGTTTTGGGTTCAGCCAATCATAGAAAAACAGTAGATAGTTTAAGGATACAAAAGTTTAAATAAGGATACAACTTAAAAAATGAGTAAACAAATATACCCAATAGGTACATCTCTGTTTGTTGAACTGTTACTCTCTGGAAAGCATTGGACCATCCAAACAAATATTTGTTGAGAAATAATTCATATCACCATTTCAATTTCTGCTTTTACTCTTTTGATCCCCAGATCCCTGTGAACACATATGTGACATAAAAAAACAAGAAAAGTCCATTACTAGAAAAGTTAATAATGAACACATTCTGCCAAAAAACATATTTTAAAAAGTGGTGACTCTGGGAATACAATCTATTTTAATATTACTCAAAGCAGAGAAAAATGAAGAGGGCTGTCGCTTTGTGCATCAGCAGAGGAAGTTAAGTAGATTTAGAAGGTCTGGTGGAATAGAATTAGTTATTTTCTTGCAAATATAGCATCATCTGCATGTGCATATCACGTGCAAGAAAGCCACATATTTAAAAAAAGAAAGAAAGAAAAGAACCAGATGTCCAATACAGAAAGGGGAAATAGATTTATTTGGAACACTGACACATGAACTCTCCTGAATAAAGACAACTGATGCCAGGGACAGAGCAGCACTAACAGATTCCACATGTCTCCATATGGAGTTTTAAGATGAGGGACTTTATTTACTAAGATATGCAATAATTATCTATTTCTGCAAAGACCTAATAGATGGAAATTTATGTAGTTATGCACCTACTTTTCTAAAGTACAATTATGCATATCAAGTCAGACACATTTTCCAATTTAAAAACCTGAGGCGGAGTCATCGACGATGGGTTTGAAACAGCAGACAGGACTGACTGTGATTCTATCTGCACCCATCACAACCCCAAAAAAGCTATCAAAGGACACAAAAGAATAAATGATGACTAAATCTTAATATTGAAATAAATAAATACAAAAAATGCGTATTTTTGTGTATTTGTGTATTGTTTAAAGGGTAATTTCCTGAAACTCAAAAATGAAATGTTCTCATATTCTGAGATATTGGATTTCTGATTTTCCTAAGCCTATAATCCATAATTATCAAAATGAAAACAAAAACAGGCTTAAGATATTTTGCTTTACATGCAATGAGTCTAGAACATTTAAAATTTTCACTTGCTTCCATAAGTGATGGAAAATATTAAACTTAAACTCTAAGTTTTTGAGATGCGCTAGTAGGCTGGTGGGTATAGCGAGCTCAGTGTGTGTCATTAAGCTCGACGGTGAGCTGGTATCGGTTGCAGTGAGGACCTTGAATAAACTGCTGTCTATCACGGACAATGCCAACCACCTCTTGCACAGTATACTTGTTAACCAGAAGGGCATGTTCAATGGCAGGCTGCTGTCACAGAGCTGCTCAACGGACCGACTCAGGAAATCCTTTGTCCCCGGAGTCAACCGGCTCTTTAACATCTCCCAAAGGAGGCGGAGAGGAATGAGTTTTGATGACCTGGGTTACTGTGCTGGACTCTCTTAAGTTTCAACTTCTTTTCTGTTAAATTTTTTACCTTACTGGCACCCTTTTGCTAATTTGCATGGTAACCCTACAAAGACTGCCTACTCTTCTGCACAATCCCAATCTGGACTTTGTATTCTGCATATTCAAATACACCCGGTTTTTGTTTTTGCAGAGGTTTTGGTTATCATATTTCTGCCATAATCACTTAGCATGCAGCCATCATCACCAGTATTAGTCTTTTTCTCTGCTTGCTATTAGTTATTATTACCCTCTAAGCTACTGGATTCCTACATTTCCCTTGAGATTAATAAAGTTTCTATCTATCTATAATTAAGTGCAAAAGAAAATCAAGCTAAAAGTCATGCCTGTGTGCTCAGGTTAGCAGATGGCACGCTTTTACAAATGCACCTGCCTCAGTGCTGCCATGAGTTTGTCGCAGATTACATCATTGTCCTGATTGTAAGTTTAATGAGTTTTCACATGATGCCTCCAGCTAAAACTGTGGGGGGAAAAAAGCAGAATTGAAAGGTACCGAAATGATTGTAAGAAAAGGAAGAGCTAGTGTTAGAAAATAGATGACAGAGACTTGTAATAGACTGTAGCATGTGTTGAAGATATAAACCATGGCCTGCAAAGAGAAAGAAACTATGATTCATGTGGGAGAGTAAGTGATCACGTGATGCTTTTAAAGCAATATCAGTAGTCCAGTTTGTGTTTAAACCAAGAAGACCCCATGAGCATAGAAAGTAAATGTTGCTGCACACAACATTCAGTGGTGATAAAACTCACAACTTCAAATCTTTTGAAGCAAAGTGTTCACAAATACTTTTTGGCAGAAATGTTCACTTTTTTTTTCTTTTTTTCACGAGTTCCAAGAGCTGATTAGGTTGGCATGTCTGAACTTGGAAAACCAGCACTCGGAGCTGCCACCTAGCGTGTAGCACTGCCATGTATCACCACAGATTATTATATAAATATTAAAGCATAGCCTGAAGTTGGAGTAACTACAACCCCTGGACATCTTTCACATGTGCATCTTGAACTGAACGATTTTGATTTAAACCATAGCATCCATGGCAAAGGCCTATGCAGCAGCGGGTTAGCTCCAAGGGCAGGCAAATGGATTCTTGGAAACAGAAAAAGGAAGCAAAAAGTGCACAGCTTATTCCTCGCTTTTGGGCAGAAAACATTGGCAGTAAGAGAGATGCAAGAAGTGTCTCTTAGGGTTTGCAAGGGTTTATTTGCTGCTAAGATGTCAAGCTGTGTGTTGTAAAATATTATTTGGTGATCTCCTCCTGGTTAACCAGTGTTCAAAGAACCAAAATGGACTTTTCCATTTCTGGTAAAAAAAAAACCTGCCAGAAGATCTCATGGGAAAAACTCCAAACAACAGCTGGACAAGCCTGGCTTGAAGTTTTTCATGAGAGGTGAGAGAAAAATGAGTCACTGCTTGACTTTACATTGTTGCCTGCATGAAATAATTTGAACTCAAAAAAGTTGAGATTTAATGGTGTATTTAAAAAGTTTCTCTCTTAGTGTGGACCCGTCATTACTGCACAAATAAAGAGTGTAAATGTGTTCCCATCACTCACAAATCCAGAGCACTTCTGAGCAGGATTCACTGCAGATTACTGACTCACCTAGAGAGGGAGAGAGGGAGAGAAATGCAGAGAAAATGAGAAAAAATAGAAATACAATAGTTTTCACCTTTACATGAACTTACCTTATACCATAGTTTTACAAACAACTTATGCATATTGTGCCTCCCTGACACCAAGTGCAACTGCATTTAGAGGTAAGAGACCTAAGGATGCATGCATGCACATTCATACAAAGCAGGTCTACTTTCCTTCATGACACAGAGTAAGCGCTTGAGGAGGATCGGGATGTCTTTTTCCCGCTGAGTGACTGATAGAGATTATGGAGGGGGTGGGGAGTGTGTTTATTTGCAAAGAAAAGATGCGCGTCGGTATACTTGTGTATACGTGTTTCCAAGAATGTGTACAAGTGGGCGGATGAGATGCCGGCGCCTTGTGAAATGTTGAGCGATGTGGTTCAGTGTCAGCCGTCGTTGGCAGTTCCAAATTATGAAAGAGGCTTTGTTTTCTTCCTTTTTAAAAATTCCATTGTATTTGACTGTATTTGCATCTATTGATGTTGCGCGTGTGTGATGTTGTGCGATGTGTAAATGACAAGTCTAATAAATCCGTTAATGAAATTCCTTGAAAGCCTGGCTCCACTGTATAAAGTGGCTTGTGTGTGTGCTTGTGTGTGTGTGTGTGTGTGTGTGTGTGTGTGTGTGCGTGTGCGTGTGCGTGTGCGTGTGAGGAAATAAAGGTAGAATGGACAGAGAGTGAGAGTGGAGGGGTAATGAGCCCTGGTCTGAAGTCAAAAGCAAAGTAGAAGCTCATCTCCTCCAATCAGACGATAGCAAAGCTAATGAGGCACAAAGAGGAAGCCTTAAGAAACCTCACTATAGCTTTTTGTTCCAACCAGGAGCTTTCGCATTAGCTCGGGGTCATTGACATAAAGCCTAACATTAGACAGTCAAGCTCACCTCGGTGAACAAAGTGATCTTTAGCAGGTGGAAAATAGTTACTTTTCTTCAGTAAACACATTAATGCCTCTGCGGATTGACTTTACGCCACTGTGAGCGAAGACCCAGCCACGGCTCGCCCTGCTGGCGCTGCTGCTGCCGTGCAACAAGCTCGGCTCACCTGCCGCAGGAAGCCGAGCGGTGTGTGCACGGAGGAAGCACATCATGGGGTGTGCAGCTGCACTGACATGGATAAAGACGCACTAATGTGTTAATGGATGCTTTACCCATCAAGATGCATCTGGAGCCAGTGCTGACAAGGTGACAGCAAGTGTGCGTCCGTGCACGTGTGAGTGAATGTGCACGTTCTGGTGTGTCCATGCTCTATGTGACGCTGTGCTGCAAGCAGAGCAGCCAGACAGCGAGGATCTCTGCTAGTGGAGCAGCATGTAATGTGAGATGATGTTGTCCTTTCTGGAAACAGATTAGCTAGAGGATCCATATTTAAATACTGAAAGTAGGACTGCTACCATCTAAGTTTTATGGTCCTCATGCACTCAGGCAAATTAAATTGCATGCTAAATATTTTTTTATGGAACACATGAAACATACAAATATTTGCACTAATAAATCACTGGATGTGTATATTTACACACAAAGGCTTGTATTGTCACTAATTACACAATCTTGGAGGATCGCCTGTATCTTCCCCTCTTAATGTTGTCATGAAAACTTGATGAACCTCCAGACAGGACAGAGAACTCAGACGACTAAGTACACCGCTCTTGTCAAACACACTCACAGCCTCATCCACTCAAGACAGACCAAAATATCTTAAGTGTTTTTGTCGAAGCGCAACCTCAGAGCAGAGTGTGACTGCTTGTAAATCCCCGAGATGATTAAAGCGTAAAGCATACAGGCAGAGAGAGAGAGAGAGTGAAAAAATAATGCACATCTATGTGTGTGTGATGAATGAGAGGAGGGGAGAAAAACTGCTATCAAATTGTTATTTTTTTCCCTGTCTTATTATGAGAGCTCATGTATTATCACCGGGACGACTCGTTCTCAGGAGTTTGCACCTGTTTCTTTGTCTGCAGGTTTCTTTTCGAATGTGAAGATCAGCCTGGAAATGTACTTGCGTGAGGCCTAAAGAGGACGCTGCGCATTACAGTTTGTTTTTAACATACTAAGTAATTAGGCATGGTCGGGGGTCCTGTTGGTTCTTGGCCTAAAAACTCACAGCAGAAGAAGTAATGACCGATGACAGTTCGGAGACTGGTGCAGTCAAGTGTATAAAATGTCCATTATGAAATCTAAGTGAAGGAGAGAACTGTCAGTCTTGTATTATACACTCTCTTTAAATATTTACTACCAGATACTTTACTTTGACAATGAAACTAAAATAGTGGGCAGGTTTTGCCAGGCTGTTTTTCTCACCCCCTCTCCTTCCCACGTGTATAAAAGCTGTTAAAAGCAGAGTGAAAAGCAAAAGTGCAAAAAGAAATGGCAAGAGACACCAAACACTGCAAGATAACTTATTAGAAGAATAAATCTTTTTTCCCTGTTGGTGGCCCACTGGTCAGGGCCAACACATATCCACGCCAGAGATCTTTATTGTGCGTAACTCCCTTTTTTTTCTCCGTTTCAATAATCCTGCCAACTTTATATTATCAAGCTGATCAATAAAAGCATAGTGCAAAAAACCAGAGCCTTAAGAAAAGAGAAAATTGGAATAGCAAAATTTAAATATAAAAAGGAGTTACACAAAGAGTTATCAGTAACTGAAGATGAGGATTCTTGTGGTGCTACTTGAATTTAAAGGCAAAATACCATGTAAACGTCTGATGTAGTGGAGCCAGTGCGGTTTGCGATATCTCAAATTTTAGTGCAACAATTATAGCTGTATTATTTCTGCCCTATTCTGTGGGAGGACAATATCTCTCAGCAGGAGGTGTATAAGAAAAAGTGATTACTGGTGAAAGCCCTTTTGAAGTGTTTGGTATTTGTATTTGTATGCATCTGAGCTATGATATGACTGTTGCAACTTAATACCACACCACTGTTGAGATAATTGTGTATTAAATGTATGAAAATACTAATTAATTTGAAACAGTCTCAACTACAGGAGCAAGTTCAGTCTACGTTGTATCCTGAATTCTACTTCAGTGGATGTCTGCAGTGCATCGGCTTAAGGACTTCATTAGTTTTATGTAGAAAAGGCTTTCTTTCGGTATTCAGATGCTCCTCTATTCAGTGATCTTAACTGAAGGTCTGCAGAGGTGGCCTTAAATTCATCCAATTATTCATTCAGGCAATTTTCTCTTTCTGTTTCTGTTGTATTCCTTTATGCTACATTTAAAGCATGGGCCTTCAAAAAGGCATGCTTTTATACACACGCTTAGTAGAGGAAAAAAAATGTTAGATGATAATTGCGTTTCTGGTTGGTAGAAAAGTAACACAAATTATTATTTAAAGAGAAATGTGTGACTTAAACGCGCTCGGCTGCACCTATAACCACGGCCAACGAGGCGAGAAGTTGAACCACTGGAGGTCAGCAGAAACATGATTTGCGGGGCGAGTTACTCTTTCAGAAATAAAAAAGTAAACCCAATTCTACGATGTTCTGCTTTGTTGAGACTCTAACACGTTTTTACACATATTGTTAAGTTACCATCGGCTCTCTAAAAAAAAAAAAAAACGATGAAAACTCTTGAAAAACTGTGCTTTGTGTTTTGTGGTTTGGCAGGACTCAATAAGCAGTTTCCTGGTACTGGTGCCATATGAAGTAAGCTGTGCGGTGGATGAGCCTGGACGCCTATTCACAAGGTTTTGGGAGACTTTTTGAGAAGCGAGTATTTTGCCAAAAGCATTCCTTCTGCCAGGCTCAATTGATTCTCAGTGGATATTTTTTCAGACTAAGTGAAAATAGACCTTGTTTGACTTAGACCGGCAGCTCCAGAGTATGTGAAATTGAGATCTAACTACTGACAGACAGATTTGCTCCACCAAGGACCCATCTATGTTTTATTAAATTAAAAACATTCTCTCCAATCCCACAGATCAAAGGTTTACCCCCTCTCAAAGCCATGTCCTCACATGGCAGAGTATTATATCATGTCCTCAAAGACTAATGTTGTTTTGAACAGTATTTCATTATCAAAAACCATATTGAGGACTCATTAAATAAATGCCCTGTAGCTGACATACGCAACAAAACTGATCATTCAGACAAAGCTCAAAAAGCCTTGTACTGCCAGCAGAATTTAGCACTTCACAAGGAAATTAGTCTTTGCTATGAAATATTGGATGTAATGTGTTTGGTAGAGATTCAAGGTATCATTTAGAAATACATATTTGTAAAATTCTCGATTTGGAACGGCAAATTCACAGCATCTAATTACATGGCAGAACTTGGTTATAGATTTTTCTGAAGAAGACCGTTTTCTGGCCATTACAGTTTGTTGAAATGATCGATTTTGGAAAAAAAGTCAATATGTAACCTGCACATTTCTAGTCTCATAAACAAGAATCGAGTCACCCCTGGAGACACCCGGTATCCTATTATTTTAAATGCCAGATCGTCTCACTGCCCACATTCCCTCGTTTGTGAGCAAACTAATAAAGAGATGGTGTACACATTCGCGAAAATTAACATTCAGTATAAAAAGCCTGTGGTTTATTACTGAAATGATACACAGGCTTTGTATTCCTGGAAAATAAAATTAAAAAGTATTGTCTTTATTTTCATAAACACTGCAATATGCTTTTCTCCAGCCAAATTACCATTTACTTTCTGTTTTGTGTAACTTCTATTTAACTGCCAAACTGATTTTTTTTCCCCTCAGCATGCGTAGGATTCAGTGTCTGCACGCATCCTCGAACTGTACGCTTGCCCTTGTATACACACACACATTATACTAGATAAACTGCCCAGCAATATGTTGCACCCTGTCTGAAAGTCTCGGCGAATTTAGATCTCACTGTCTGTGGAAGCAGCCTGAAAATCTCGGCTCTAGTCCAATCAACTCTGTCAGCAGCCAAAGACTAAACTCTGTCAATTTCCACACTTTGTAGTTCACTGAGTGTTTCTCTGCTTCTCACTACAAAAAGCCTCACCCCTTTTGCCCTGACACAAAAACACTGCGAAATAACTAAAACGCTGTTTGAAGTCAGAGGGAAAAATGGGACAGCAAAGCAAACGTTTCGGTGTCTTTCGCTCCGTTTTTCTCATGAAGTGATCTGCTAATAATGGCAACGAGAAAATCGCGTTGTTTTTTTTCCAACCTACAGCACGTGCAAATACTACAGTCAGAGGAGCTATGCAAAGACCCTTTGGAGCTTTGACATACAGTCACTCCAAAAACTTTTCTGTCTTTCTGTGGGTGTAAAACTTATTTATATTTCTTATATATATTAGATAAAGGGGGGGATATATACATATCCATAAAGCAACATGTTTCCCTTTGCAATGTGGTAGGTTTTAAATAGTTTTTCATCTGCCTATGGAATATGGAGCTCATTATCCAAGTGTGTGTGTAGAAAAACAAGAAATCCCGCACTAATAAATCATGGGTCTTGCCTGCTTGGCTCATGCTGTGCAGATAAGACCTTAAATGTCACATGAATGTGTCAGATTGAGGCTACAACCCTCGAAGGAGCGAGCAACATCTCTCATTCTTCCGTGCACATACAAACGGGTCATTCTACATCCTAATTAAAGCTCTGGGTTCAAAACTGAAGCCACATTGCTTCCCTTTGTTTAGTGCATTGAAAAAAACACAACACAAAACCTACATGCATACTTGAAAACTAGAAGGTACAACCAGAATGTAAAATTAGCAGGGAGTTTTGCAGCTTAAGAAAAAAAACTCTGAACCACCAAAAGATTGGACTGAATCAGTTATTTCACATGCATGAGAATAATCAGCTCTAAGAAGCACAAAGACGGATTACAGAAACTCCTGTGAGTCAGAAGGTCTTCTATAAGTTACAATTTTTGCTTGCATCCAAAGCAGATGAAACTCCTTCTACCATTTTGTATTTTCTTCAAAAAAACAGTCATGCATGGCTATAGCTTGCAGGACTCCTACACATTTTCCTATTTTAAATTCCATACTTCTCCAGTCTCCGATTTCCAGACTTCTCGGTAGATTGTTCAGACTAAATCTGAAATTTAGCTAGAGGCTTAGAATATAAATAAGTGGTTTCAAAGTACAACTGTATGTTACATT
>OMNN01034159.1:0-10117 GCA_900302755.1 Chromis chromis | reverse complement strand
GGATTCATCTACACAAATACATATGTACAGACTTTACATCAGGTTCCTGGTATTATTCCTGCTGCCTGAATTCCAGATAATAATAATAATAATGCATTAGTTTTATATAGTGCTTTTCTAGACACTCAAAGACGCTTTACATTGCATTATTCATTCCCTCCATCCTCCATGGTGCTAAGCTACATACGTAGCTTAGCACCATGGAGGATGGAGGGAATGAATAATGCAATGTAAAGCGTCTTTGAGTGTCTAGAAAAGCGCTATATAAAACCAATGCTTTATTATTATTATTATTATTTACTGTTTGTGTTTGATCTACTTAGTTTGAGAAAGTCTGACAGCGAACCAGAGACCATGTGACCGAGGCTGATGACGTTCATTTGATCTGAACTGTGAATCTAAACTGCTGCACAGTGAATCAGCGAAATGACAAAATCAAACAGAACAGACGGTGATAATGATGATGAAGAAGATAACATCAGAGAGAAACTTCCTGTAGACTGTGTGAAGGCAGACTCAGAGTTAGTGGATGTGGTTTACTGACCGGTTCCGAGTGCCGGGAAGCAGACGGAGCTAAACTTGTTCACCTCGCAGATCTTCAGCACCGAATAAACCACGTCTTTGATTTTGGACGCATCGTTCTGGCCGACGACGTGGACGATGCTCCGGCAGGGCAGCCGGCCGGCTGATGTCACGATCATCGGGCAGGGCTGGAAACCCGGAGAGTTCACTACGCAGAGGAAACAACAGCTTCAGCTCAACCATCTCCTAAAACTTTAACAATCCAATCTTTAGGTTCCTTCTGTGAAACTTTAGAGTGATGCATCAAATACTTTTGGAACAGGTTTGTCGTCTTTAAAAAATAAAAATAAAAATCTCCAAAACGACACAAACAAGAGAGAAAACAAACAAAACAACACATATAAATCACAAAAATGAGACACAAAATGACCAAAACGAGACACGAAACCAGCAAAAGTTCACACAGAAGACGATGGAAGTAGAAATTCTGCTTTAAAATGACAAACAGTGGATGAAACTCACCGATCTGTGAACACTCCAGCTCCACTGCTAATCCGGCGCTGTCTAAGATGGCTTTGGACACTCCTGAACCAGAGCAGAACAACACAGTGAGCCAGGATGAAAACACAAACCAGTTCTCAGACACTAGAGACGCTCCGAATCATCCCTCAGACAGCTGTGATGTTATCGCTGTCATAGCCGACAAAAATGAGACACAAAACAACAAAAACAAGACACAAAATGACAAAAACAAGAGCGAGATACTAAACAACAAAAGTGACAGACAAAACGACAAAACAGGTAAAATCAGATAAAGAAGATCAAAGTGTCTCAGCGTTTATAAAATGTAAATAGTTTATTTTCTACATTTTGATTATTGAACCAACACTTGATGTCATTTATTGTCTCTGAACTTTTTATTCATATTTTCATTTAATCCATGTTTATTTTTGACAAAGAGGAAAAACTCGCCTGCTTTCAGGGTGAAGTCCTGATTGGAGGAGTTGACGATGACATCACTGGACTCCTTGGTGATGTCACCAGACGACACCTCGAGGGTCAGCTGACCCATTTGCATCTGGTACACACCGAGGGACGGCGACAACACCTTGCCGAAGGAGGCTGACATGCACACACAGAGAGAGAGAAACACACAAAACACACAAAATACACACATACAAACACACACAGAGGCTCAGGTTAACGTCATGCGTGTCTCAGATCATTGATTAAACTCATTCTCTAAAATCAATCAATCATCATTCAAGTTCTCTGTCAATAAAAGTCTCTAAATTAATTAAAGTCATGAATTAATTAAAATTAAACTCTTAATGTCACCGTCCTGTCTCTAATCAATAAACGTTCTGTCTCTAGAATCATTGATCTGTTATCAGAAAGGAGACACCAGCTGGATGAACACCTTCTTACCTGCCGAGTGCTGTGATTGGCCGACTGGTCGACCAACCGGTGACGAGTTGAAGTCGGCTGCTTCCTTCTTCTGACCGGTGGGAGCTTTAAACTCTCTGGTGAAACACTGACGACCAGTTCATGTTAGTACATGATAATAAATGTATATTTATATATAAATATAATTATAAAGAGTCCATTTTAACCCTCTGAACAACAACAACCTGCTGTTGGTGAGTTTAAAGGAATGTTGTCTTAAAAAAATAAAATAAAAAATAAATAAAAAATCACCAGAATGATCCATTTATCAACTAGAAACTTTAAAAACACAAAATAGTCTGATTGTCATTGAACTGATTTTTTATCTTATTTTGGACAATGTTTAGAACTACAGGTTTAAATTATATCCTTCATTTAAGAATCGACAAGAACGTGTTCATAACAAGACTCTGTACTTCTCGTAGCAAAATAAATACATTAATTAATTAATTAATTAAATTCAACTCAGGGAGTTCTCAGGAGGCTCAGAAATATCCCAAAACTTCCAACCAAAGTAATAAAATGAATTTAATAATTATTCAGATTACACCCAGTGGTCCCAGTATGTCCACCGGGCAGCAGGCAGGAGAGGGTGTCTGGGTGCACCGCCCCCTGGTGGTGTAGACTGGTACTGGGGATGTGGAGCATCATCTCACTGGGGGGAAGGAACGAGGAGGTGGAGCGGTACAGACCAAATATAGTTGTGCTCACCTCCACAGATAGCAACCAAACTCCTGGTTTGACTCTCCTTTTCCAGAGTTGCCCAGGATGAGAGGCTCTGGGTGGGTGTGGGGCTGAACACTCTGTTGGAGTTCTCACCAGAGAATGAGAGGGTCGACTCTCTGGACTGGTTGTTGTGGAGGGGAAAACTCTTGTTTGTGCTGATGCACCGAACAGTAGTTCAGAGTATTAGACCTTCTGGGAGTCTGGTGGTTCCAGGAAGGGTACCACCCATACCCCTTGTCCACCAAGAAGAACCAGGTCCTAGTTCTGGTGCTTAGTTGGTTCCAATCTGGTTCCTCCTAAGAACCTGTTTGCTTTTCTATTGGCAAGGAGTCAAGTTGGAGCCATTGGGTCACCGTAAAACTACTACGCTTGCATCCATTACATAACAGTTAAACAAATAAGTTGATGATAATATCTATGTTTATCTCTATAGATGGTCTTAAGGCTGAGTGTGAGGCGGAGGTTGCCTGTTGTCTGGTCATATCCACGATCACACTACTGGTGGGACACAATTGTACCAGATTTCAGCTCCAACAGTGTGCAAAATTTCCGTGTGTCCCGGGAGTCATTCCAATAAATCTGATCGGACCAAGGACGTCCTGGAGGAAAAGGACACTAATGACCTCTTGTGTGTCCCTTTCCACCGTTGATCGTTGGTCACGATAACTCCGCCCCCAGCCCCTGATAAACCCACCCCCAGACCCTGACGTACTCGGTATTTAGCACTGCCGCAGCAAAGAGTTGGTGCTTGCTAAGCACCAGTTTTTAGAACCTGGAGCCAGAAACACAAAGAACAGGTGCTAAGTCAGGCACTAGCTCCGAACTACACCTGGAACCAGCTCAGTGGAAAAGGGGTACCAGAGACTCCATCGTTCTCCTGGAGGACTTCAACGCTCACATGGGCAATATTGGAGAAGCCTGGAGGAGGTGACTGGGAGGAACGGCCTGGTCTGAACCCGAGTCGTGTTCTGTTATTGGACTTCTGTGTTCGTCATGGATGGACCATAACAAGCACCATGTTCAAGCATTAAGTACCTCATAAGTGTACCTGGTACCAGAGGAACACACACCTGAACACACCTGGCTGTATTAACCAATCACTGACCTCCATGGTTTGGCTGTCGGTGGGGTGAACCACTATGACCACCTCCCTCAGGTGTCGAGGGTTTCTGGTTCGGCTGAACAAGCGGATCTCCTTCAGCAGGACTCTGGACACCACGTCTCTGGGGAAGCCCAGGTTTCCGGTTCCGAGGGCCGGGAAGGACAGCGAGGCCATCTGACGCTTCTCCGCCTCGTCCAGACAGAACCTGATGATGGACACCAGCTCCTGAAGTAGAGAAGGAATACATCAAGTACACAGAAGTACACTGAGTACGTAGAAGTACACTAACAAGTAGTAATAACGTGTACAGAGACAGGAGACTAGAGGGTTCTGGTTCTGGGTGTTTTTAGCTCATTTTTCTTCACTGTGGTTCATTTTTATATAAAGTCCTACAGCTCTTAGCTCTCCTGACTTCAGATTGGAATGAAAAATTAAATATTTCTTTCAGTCCAGCAGACTCCTGTCCTCACTTCACTGCCTAAAGGTCTTTACAGTGACCTGCTCTGCCGTCTGAAGCGTCTCACCTCCTCGGCCCGTCCGTTTCCGTTGTTCCAATAAGGACAAACTGTGTGAAAGACTTTCCGGCACGTGAGATCGAAGCCGTCGGTGATGACAACGTCGCCGTACTGGAGCGTCGCAGCCGAAGCTTCAGATCGAACCGCAGTCTGCAGCCGTCGCCCGGCCGCATCCAGGATCGCCTTGGAAACGGCTCCCTGGCTCAGGTTCATGTGTTCTGAGATGGTGTTGACGATGACGTCGGTCTGAAACACAGCGAGGACGGACTGGTGAGATAAACAACCAGATTACAGCTTTGTCCTCCACTTCCTTCTTGGAAGTGTCGGGTTCTCACCTTCTGCGCCTCGATGTTCCCCAGACAGAGAACCATCTCCAGCCCCTCAGCGGTGGTCTGCTCCGTCCTCCTGCAGGAAAACAAACACAGCAGGGCTCACGATGGACAGACGAGGAAATGTTGAAAATGTTCACAAATACTCCTAAAAAAATATTTAAAATATCCACAAATGTTTTAAAAAATGCAAAAAACTAAAAAAATAATAAAGAAAATATTTTTGAAAAATAACAAACGTCAAAAATAAGATCACACAAAATACACAAAAACACACACAAAGCACAAAACACACACAGAAACACACACAAACAAACACAAAATACAGTCGTGGCCAAAAGCTTTGAGAATTTTGGTCAATCCTCAGGCAGCGGGTGGACAAACAAAAACCCACAAATTCTGACAAATTATTAATTAAACTGATTATTCATATTCCTCGGTCAGGATGTGGTCCAGAAGTTGATTGACAGCATGCCAGGGTGAACTGCAGAGGTCTTAAAAAAAAGGTAAACACAGCAAATATTGACTCTTTGCATAAACTCAATTTATTGTCAATAAAAGCTTTTGACAATTATGAAATGCTTGTAATTATACTTCAATATACCATAGTAACATTTTACAAAAAGATCTAAAAACACTGAAGCAGTGAACTTTGTGAAAACTAATTTTGTGTCATTCTCAAAACTTTTGGCCACGACTGTACACAAAATACACAAAACACACATAATTCACATAGAAAAACACAAAATACACAAAGAGAAACGCACGAAATACACACATGGAAACACACAAGGTTAGTATCTAGGTTTTTATCATGTCATGTTTTAAAAAATGCCCAAATAATTAAAAATTCATCAGACCGAAGACGTAAAAACATGAAGAACCTACATCTTTAAACGGTCCTTCAATGGAACATCTGTGGCGTGACGTTCCAGCAGAAAAAAAGAATCAAAAACAAAGCAAAAATTCACCAAAAACAAACCTCTAACCAGATTCTGTTAAAAACAAAAACAGGTGAACTGCAGGCAGTGTGACAGAATAAAGCTCAGGACCTGGTCAGAAGTTCGGAGGGTTAAAATACTGACTGAGGAGCAAAGCACAATGAAGAAACAAAGAAAGATGAAGATGAAGATGAAGATGAAGAAGCTCACCCTTCTCTCCCTCCAGGCTGGCTGAGTCCTCCTCTGGCACCCTGAAATCCAGGTCCTCTTCCTCCTCCTCCTCCTCTGTCACCAAACCGACCTCCTCCTCTGCCTCGACCTCGCTGGGGACCACTGAGGAGTCAACGATCAGAACAACTTGGTGAATAAACACAAGATAAATCAGAAATGTAAACAGGAAGCATTGAGGTTTTAGCAGCTGTTAGCATGGCAGCTATCTGACTGAGGTCTGGACTCATGTTGGAGCTTCCAGGTTGGAGCTCTGTCGTCTTTAATGTCAACTTAAACTCAGCTGTTGTATTTTAATCTGTCATGGTAGTGAGGTGATAATGTGGTGAGAGGTCTGGATATGTAAGACTACCTTTGGACAGGGACAGGCTAGCAGCTTCCCCTTGTTTCCAGTCTTTATGCTAAGCTAAGCTAACCAGCTGCTGAACAATATTTATTTTACCCAGGAGCCCCGGTGCCTCTGCTGCTGGCCGGCTGTGGGACGGTCATGGTTGGTTGGAGGTCGGTGAACTCGGCGTTGACGGCTGCAGCCATGATTCTGACGGTGTTGTCGTTGTTGTCCACCAGGTGAATCTCGGTTAATGATTGCGGACCTTGCGGACTGTCGCAGTATTCCCGCACTGCCTGGGCGATGGTCTCGGCACAGAGCTGGACAGGGAATCCAAACACCCCCGAGCTGATGGCCGGCAGTGCGACAGAGGAGCAGTTCACCGTCTCCGCTTGTCTCAGACTTTGTTTAACTGCAGTCTTCAGTCGCGACACAGAAGTCTTCTTGTCGAAGTCAGAGAACCGCGGACCAACAGCATGCACGACGTACTTACAGGGCAGGTTGTACGCATCCGTTAGCATGGCGTCACCTGGACGCAGACGTCCATTCAGCTCCACGTAGTTGGTGCTGGTTTTCTGCAGCTCTGGTCCTGCAGCGTTAAGCAGAGCCAAAGCCAAGCCGCCGATGTGCTTTAAGTCCTCGTTAGCTGCGTTGACCACAGCGTCGACGTTGAAGCTACAGATGTCTGCTTTGCTCACAGAAACCAGAACTCCACCGGTGGTCTTCACTTTGCAGTAACAAACGCTGTTTTCTCCTTCATAGTTTTCTTCTTCGTCTTCATCCTGGATCTCTGGGCGAAGCACCACCACACAGCTGAACTCTGTCATGATGGTCGACAGGAACAGGCTTCCTGAAGCCTGGAAATACTTCTTAGCTCCAGGCTTGTCCACCGTTAAGGTGTCAGTGAAGAGAGCACTAGCCAGCTCCTGAAAGCAGGATCTGGCTTTGTGGACGTGAAGACGAGCCCCAGCAATGATGATTCTCGGCCTCTCCGGATCAAACTGGATGGATACGTTATTGTCCTTGGAGATACTGGACCAATCCTGGGTTTTCTTCTTGTCAATGAACTGAACGACGGCACAGGATTCAAGGCGAACGGTTTCTTGAACTCTTGAGTAGTTTGTCATGAACTCCTTCAGACTGCGGCTCACCTCTCTGACGGGACTCACGAAGCCGGCCACCGTTATTTTATCTGAGTTGGTCTGAATGGACACAGTTTTCTTCTTTGAGGAGCTGTAGGTGTCCAGCAGCTGCCGCTTCAGGTCCATCCAGCCGGGAAGATTCATCACCTCCTGGTCCTCCACATCCAGAGTCTGCATGGCCAAGACTGCCTTCATCTTAGTCTCTGCATCAGTGAGGATTCTTTCAGAGCTTCCCAGCAGGACAACCCCTTTGCTCTCGATGCTGTAAATGGCACTGATGCCCTGGGAGGTGAACAGGTCCTGGGACATGTCTGTGGGATCTACTGTCCTGAGGTAGTCCAGAAGACAAGGATGGATGTTCAGCTGTTTTCTAGACATGTTCATGTTCCTCTCCAGGATCCAGGCCTTGGTCTTGAAAACCTCAGCAGGGAGTCCAGTGATGGTCAGCTGCTGGGTGGCATCATCGTAGGAGAGGTTCATGTCCGGGGAGATGTCCTGGGCGGCTTTCTGCAGCCCGTCCTGCTTCAGGATGTAGAACATCGCAGGTGACAGAGGCATTACCTCAGAGACGCCATCCGTCTGCCGTTCAATGACACTCATGGCTTTGAGAACAATGTTCTCCACAGGAGCCCTGATTTGTTTCATATTATCAGCTCGGCCAGCGACCGTCAGAATCCCCCTGGTAGCATCCAGCACCGGGACACCGTCTTCCCTCAGAACCGAACGGACGTCTTTCTCTGCGATCTTCCACGCAGGCCCGTTGGCCCGACACTCAAAGGCCGAGTACTGGGACATCAGGCGGCGGAAGGCGTCCAGGGCGCTACGTTCCCAGTCATCGACGTGCTTCGCTGTCAGACCCTTTTGCTTCAGAAAGCTCGGCAGAGGGCTGAGCTTCACTTCGGGTTGATCCAAATCCACGCTGCAGAAATGCGGACGCATCTGATCGTTGAGGCTTTTTAACAGTTTCTTCATCAGGAGGAACTTCCAGACGACGGGGTGAACGCTCTCGGTGAAGGACTTGGGCATCTTCCACGCCGGTCGCTCTTCACCGTACAGGGCGGTTCCCAGCGACTGGTAGAACGGATACACCTTGACAGGGATGGAACGAATCACAAAGTCTTCTTTGATGCAGATGTTCTGTACAGCTGCAGCAGGAAACAGAGAAACAGAGATGAGCTCAGTGGAGTTTAAATAATGCTGCTTTCTTTAATGTTTCTAGGAAGTCATCCGGGTCACAGGATGCACTGCTCTCAGAAAAACAATGGTTCTTAAATGGTTCCTCAAAGCACCAACTGAAGAACCTCTTTATTCTTATTTATGGACTTTATCTGGTATTTTTAAAGCAGCGGTCTGCAACTTGTTTTGCACCACAAACCGTTGTTTCTATGGACTGGTCATCGTGCATCGTCCATAGAAAACTGTCTTGTTTGAAACCGGTCTGTGGTACAAAAAAGGTTGCAGATTTTTTTTAATTTAACTTTTTTTTTTAGTTTAAAAAAAGTGTTCTAAATAAATAAAATTACTTTTTATTGCTAAATATGTATTTACCTTTTCGAGTCTTTGAGTCTTTTTTATTCATTTTGCCAGGGGGTCAGATCGACAAGTCAAGTGCGGGAAACGAGCACAGACAGGAAGTGATGGGAAGACGAGCTAGTCACTTTTCAAAATAAAAACACCCTGCGGACTCCACCGGAAATAAAATAAAATGTTTTTATTCTTTCTGTGAGGCCCGGTGTTTGGGGACCACTGCTTTAAAGCACTGAAAGTTCTTTATTTTTATTAAAGTAAAACTAGAGCTGCTTTATTGATTAATCTGAAGATTATTTCCTCTATTGAACAACTGATCATTTGGTCTGTAAGTTCCCAGTTCCCCTAATCATTCCCAAGCAGGCATCTTGTAATATGAATATGCAAAGAACCCAAAATATTAAATGTGTTCAAATAATTAAATGAAATGCTGCAGATTCTGCTCACAAAAATACGTAAACAATAAAATAGAACCAGGTGGGTCCAAAAGGAACTACTCCTTGAGGAACCTATTTTAGCAAAAGTTTCTTCATCTTTTGGGGCCTAAAGGAGCTGTTGTTGACGATTCTTTGAAGAAACTCTTGCTGCAAGTTTCTTTGTGGAACTAAAAATGGTTCTTCGGGTGATGTCACAGAAGAACCAATTTTAGTTCCATGTAGAACCTTTATTTAACTGAATGTATAAAATATGTGGGCGCCTTAGTTCTTACATTTGCTTCATCTCTAAAGCTTTAATTATATTATTAAAGTATATATATATATATTCTCACACAGTTTTTCTTTCTTGGTAAATGTCTTTTTTAAAAATTGTTTTCAATCAGGGATCAGGTTGTAGTTAGTCTTTCATGTCGCTGCTGTCGGCCATGTTTCAATGCAAGAAACAGCTGATCAGTCACGTGAGTTACATGTTAAATATCGCTATGTCAGAATTGATTCCATCTCCTGTGAAGCTCTTTAACTCTTTTTTAGAAAAAGTACAAGAACCTATTTGCAAATTCCAGGATTTTTTATTTTTATTTTGCTGTTTCCATCAACTTTTTCTAATGTGATGCTTCAAAACGTGTATAAAAATACGACATCAACATCAGAAGATGCTCAGATGTCCACATACTTTTAGTTAAATACTGTACCTTTCATTTCGTACTTTTGGTTTAAGCTAGAATTCACTTAAGAGTAAAAACCTTTGTGGTCGCTGAAAGTGACGACGGCAGCTTGTTCTTCAGGAATCATGATGATGTCGGTCGGCAGAGCAAAGTTCTTCTCAAAGTACATCTCCAGCAGGTCTGGAACCAGAAACACAGAAATATAGATT
>OMNN01034157.1:0-10323 GCA_900302755.1 Chromis chromis | reverse complement strand
CACACACACACACACACACACACACACAGATTAAATTAGAAGCAGTTAACTGGCAGAATTCCTCCTCCCGGCACGTAGACTCTCTCTGTGGTTGTTTATCACTTGGATCGGCCTCCATGACTCCAAACCAAATGTTTGGACTGCGTTCGTCAGCCAGCGGTCGGGGTGTGCTAAACTCTCCAGGGGTGCATGTGCAGTCATGATACTTTCAAAAAAAAATTCCCGCTGAGGGAGGGTTGGGGTTGACTGAGAAAACGAGAAAGCGAGGGGGGAGTTTAGTTTTAGAGCGGTGCTGTGTGAAATCTAAGACAAACAGTGTTACGGGGGGAGAGCAGCCATCTTTCCACCTTGTCTGATATCAGGCTGGCCTCAAATAAAAGCTTGCCGTTGTATAAACACAGGAACTCAAGCCGGCCTGGACAAAAACACACACAAAGTAGTGTTCTGAAAATTTCCCCTTCCCTTAGTTTAATGCATTCTTGTCCTGAACTCAAGCCCAGGTTCAATTGACTGGCTTATCAGCGCAGAGACGGGTGTTGTCCTGCCCTTATGTTTTTTCTGCTGGTCAACATTCCACTGCTGTCTAACTTATCTCCATGTGTTATTGAGGGAATATGCAGGTAGGACTTTAGCTCAGGCATTCATGGACGCTGCCGTTTGATCAGATATCCACAAGGTTGTTGTTCAGACTTTACAACTCCTCTCAATGACAGTAAACACAGAGATACATTAAGGTCCTTTCAGACATGGGATGCCAAATTCACAACTTCATTAGTACACTAAAGTGATGTCATTATGTTATTAAACCTTCCAGGTAGGTAGTTCAGGGATTCATGGACCCTGCTGTTTGATCAGATATCCACAAGGTTGTCGTTTTGTTTGCATTTTTCGGAGGTGGTAACCAGGCATTTAAAGTTCTTTGTCATGCATTTTCCTACACAACAGAAGGTGTGCCGACAACCATGTGACCTTTCAAACTCCTCCCTGCGTGTTATCTGACAGGCAGCATCAAAGGGAAGAGGAATGTTGCATCAAAAGACTGCTGTTCCTGAGCACACTGGAATCATTTCTACAGTCATGCCTTGCCTTAGAACTATCAGGGTATCCCTGAATCCACTGAAAGCAGCCCCACAATGCCTCCAGCCAGACTGTTTGTAAGTGCTTTTGTATATCTGTGTAAACTGGTGATGGGCTAAATCAGGGTGGTAAAATTTAGTGGTCAATTTTTACACTTTCCATGATTCCTCTGTCTGTATATTCATTTTCAGCCGTAAATGAAAATGTTGTTCAAAATGCAAAAAAATGTGATGCATTAAATGACGTTAGATGTTAGTCACCTTTTGTCAATTTGCTATGGTTTTGGTTTTCTTCCCGTTCCATAAGTGTACCTGGTTCTCAGACAACTGAACGTTTTAGTCGTGTCTGAATTCTGAACCAACTCTCAGACTGAAGGAGATCAGATGATGGTTCTGTAACAATCATTTCTTATGTTCTGTTTAATTTTTTTCCCCCCAATAATGTCTAAATCCCTTATTCACACTCATTAGAACAGCATGACGTTAATCACAGGCGCATACACATAAACAGAGCCAAAGACTGAAACAGACATCATGTTTAAAAGCAGTTTAAAATCTTGATGCGTCTTTGTATTTGAATGTGCTACTGAACGGATATAAAATGGCTACATTTCTTTACACTGACACTATTTTTTGGTGTTTCCATTCATTACATGATGACAAATTATTGTAAAGTAAAGTACTAGTAATCATGTATATGAGTCTAAAGCTCTGCCTGCCCAAACCAGTAGAGGCACATTCCAATAGGTTTCTAGATAACCTACTAAACGTGATTTAGTACTTTTCCTACCAACACAATTCCTCCAGAAGACACAGCAATTAATCAGTCTTCTCATTTGATACACAAGAACCTACCAAATGCATTTTAATGTTGGTGTACCATGTGTCTCACCTGCCAGAAAACTGCTAAACATACATGACATTTTTAATGAACAGAGGCATGAGACCATAAATTCTGCACCAGACGTTTTATGACCGAAACCGGTAAAGGGACATAGTGTAAGACTTTACGACTCCTCTCAGTGACAGCAATCACAGTGATACTTTAAGGTCCCTTTCAGACATGGGATGCCAAACATTGCCGGCTTCATCAGTACACTAATGTCATTAAACCTGCTTTTGTGTTACGTGACATGCAGTAACAGAGAACCTAACAAACAGGTTTAAAGGTTTAACTCTGTTCACCCACAAATCACACTAATTCAACTTTAGGTCCACCTCAGTTTTTGGCCCCACTGATGCACCCTTCAACTCTTTGCATTACATCGGTAGCCCACAGGAGGTGGTACAAGTTTGCGGTGTACCATATGCTTTTTTTTCCCCGCACTAATCTGTGTCTCTTCTCCAAATCTGACACATAGAATCTGTGGACGCGCATGACTGAATTTAATTAAAAGGAAAGACTGCTTCGGCGTCCCTCTCCGTTACCGTTGCTTTCAATTTCTCTGTGTACTGGGCAAGAAGGAGAGATGAGTCCTCGCTTTCTCGTCTTTTGTATTTCAAGGCGAGCCCGTGAGGGAAACGGCGGAGAGCGGAGTGAAGGAGGGAGAAAGCAAACGTGAAGGGGAATTAGAGATGACAAATAAAGTGTGGAATTGAGAGAGCGGAAGAGAGGATGTGGCAGTGGGAGATGTGGTGGGGCTTTGCTTCAGTAACACACTAAACATCACCGGCTTCCACCTCATCTCCTTTTTACCTTATTCATGCCAACTGAGATATCAAGTACTCTTTCATTTATATTTTTAAAAGCACTGAGGAGATGGAGTAGTTACACAATATAACACATCTCGATCAATATATGCAGTTGGATGTTTCTACTAGAATTTATTCAGTATTTGTGCTTGTAGGTAAAAGATGTAAAGTTTGTTGAAAAGAGCACTTCTTTCAAAAAAATGTATCTTGTATCTTGATACACACCTGAATAGAGATGCAGATTGAAAATTTCATAGTAACAGACATGCTTTTTTCCTTTACTTACCCTCTTTTCTTCTTTAGGTCATTTTCAGGTATCATAAACAATCCATAGGTATTAACATTTACTACATGCTTCTAAAATGCATCCTTATTATCTCATTTATACCCATAATTTCATCCGATCCCAGTACGATCCTCACCACCTTCAATTGCCATGTCTCAAATCGTATTCTTCTATACTTGCTACTTTGAGTGTACTAGTGGCTTTGCACCGACAGTCATGGCAACTTGTAGTGCTCTTCTCATCCTCACTGGTCGCCATCTGTGCTACATATCGAAAGACTAGGGACCACCAACCAATTATCAGACTTGTGAAAATAGAGGCTGAGGGGGTTAGAACGATGGACACCGCACTGTGCAAATTTATCTGTACAAAGTGTTTTTTTTATGACGTCCCACTATACTGTTGTTGGATGTAAGCTATCAGTGTTTTTACCTTGTATTTAAGTCAAATGAGCAAACCAAGCTGGTAGGTATTTGGGCATGTGATATTTCATCGTCATCCGGTAAATGCACAACTTGCCGTGTTTGATTTGAGACAACGGCCTCCTCAACACAGAAAACACCAGTGTTTCTGGTTTCCAAATTCCCGGAAACCTGTTTTCATCACTAATCAGCTGCTCTTTGCTGGTGTTTTTCTAAATTCCTCTTCAAGGAGGGTTCTTTTGGATTCAAGTCAGACTTCTTTTTCACTTTTTTCTCACTTTTTTCTTCTGTAGAAACTCTTGTGTGGATTGGGAAGTGTAATTTAGATTATTATGATGCTGGAATATTCCTCAAACTACAAGTCATCTTGTCAGACAATACTTTGGTACATCCACAAGTATTCATGGTCCCATCTATAAATGCCATCTCCTCAAGTTCTCCTCTTCCAAGCACTCACTGTCAGGACTATGCATTCACTGTGGTAGTCCTGACCAGGTTAACCGCACATATGCTGGACTCCATCTGAGCCGAACAAATTTATTGTGTTCACATTTTACCAAAAAAAGGTCCTTCAAATATTCATCAGGCTTCCTTTTCATGTTCTTTAGCAAAGTTTCATTTTGCAGTTTTGTGCCAAAGAGCAAGCAATTTAAAAAAAAAATTTTTAGAGGCCCACCGTAGAGTTTGACATTATATAATGTCAGTGTCATTGTCTGAGCTGTCACTGAAACTCCAACTTCCATTGATAAACTCTGTGCCAAATCTGAAGCAGTCTGTTTTTCAGAGATAGATTACGCCACTAACACACTGTACAGGGCACATTTTAGGAAGACGGTTGCTATGTTTCTGCTTAGTTGTACTGTCGCTCATTCTATATCTCCTGCTGCAACTGGGCTTTGACTGATTTTTAGTTGGTCATAGATCTTCCATATCCTTCTCCGTCTTTGTGACTTTTTTTTTTTTCATGTGGAGCCAGGATTCTGACATGCAGAGAGATAAAACTGAGAAAGCTCTTATGGTTGCAGCCCATTTTCAAACTACGCTCAAAATTGTATTCAAGTTTGTTTCAGTGATCACAGGTTTTCGAACTTGTGAGTCAGTAATCAAAGTTGTATTTTTTCTTTCTGCTGTGTGTCCTGACATTAGCTCCCACTCATGCTCCATCCATTGCTCTCCTCATTCCAATGGCCCTCACAGCACCTTCTCCAACCCCCCATCTAAAACTGGACTCCACTCTCTGTCCTTCTTCACACTCATTTCACATCCAGTAGGGGGGCTGTGCTGAACTAGCTACTTCAGATTCATGTGATGCATTGCTGGGAGGTGACTGGCAAAGTTGGCTCTTTTTCTCCCTTACCTTAGTGTTTTGTTCTTTATACCCCAGACCGCTGTATGCTTAATGTGTTCAGATGTCCAACTGTTTTTTTAAAAATGGATTCAAGTGCAAAAATAAATCCTGCTGTGTAAGCACAGACTGTCCCCGTTCCTTGACCGTACTGCATGTGCTGGGCTAAAAAGGAAATCCTACTCAAAAGTAAACACAGATGTGCACAGTCAGATGCTTTGAGACCACTTTTGTGTTTCAGTCAATTTTCAGAAAATAAAATATTGGTAATATAGCTATACAGCAGTGTACAAACAGATCTAGATTAGGATTCTGTGTAAATGGTCTGGCCCAGTACTAGTAGGCATTAACAAGTTCTACTTTTCTCATCTGTTGCTCTTTTTTTTCATCTCTTTGACATTAAGCAAACCCTCTGGGAAAAGCTTAAGTATGTATAAATAATGATGCAATGATAATGTTGATTCCTCACTCCTTTTTATACACTGATCAGTCATAACATTATGACCACCTGCCTAATATTGTGTTGGTCCCCCTTATGTGGTCAAAAATGCTCTGAACCATTGGGCATGGACAAGAGGACCTTTCAGGGTGTCCTATGGGGTCTGGCACCAGGACGTTGGCAGTGGATCCTTTGGGGACTCTGGGTTGTGCAGTGGGGCCTCTGTCAATCCAACTTGTTCCACTGCATCCTGTTGATGTTTGATCAGAATGGGCTCTAGTTTTTGCCATGTGATGGGGTGCATTTTCCTGTGGGGGTTGGCCAGTGACATTTGGGATTTCCATTTGCATGAGGGAGTGTGCTTGTTCTGGGACAATGTTTATTTGGGTGTCTAAGTCTCATCAACACGGATGGCAAAATCCAAGGTTTTCCAGCAGAACACCACATAGTACCAATCTGATCAATGTTATTCACTTCACCTGTCAGTGGTCATAATGTGGTGGCTGATCGGTGTACATGCTTCAGTCTTTCCTTTTTACCTGTATTGTCCCTAATATAAAAGCTACAGGATGGAAATTAAATAAAATCATTAAATCAGCATTATCATCAGTATAAATATGTACATTATGTTTGATGTAGTCACTTCACTTTAGACTGAAAATTAACACTTATTTAAAGTTGTGTTTCCAATGATCTAGGACTGCCAATAACAACTATTCTTCTATTGATTAATCTATTGACTATTTATTTATTTGACTAGTTAATTTTCCAATATGTCCATTTCATTTAAGTTCTTTTTTTGTTGTTGACCAATTACATGCCATGCTGTAATGCAGTACAGTACATGATATAAAGAGGTTTACATATCAAAGTGCAAAAGCACAGTGTTAAACTGGCAACTTTTTAAGGTGATAAAAATGAATTTAAACAATAGGGAGAAATCCAAGTTTCTATTTATTTATTTTCAACTCAGTTCTATTCAAAATACTTTTTTGTCCCCTGGGGTCAATTCAAAGACACATAGAGCACTTGGACACAGAGTGGTAGCAACTGTACAATAGTAGTATCAGCCATGTGGTAGTTAAGCAACTGCTTTTTGTGTAATTGTTGTCTTTTAGCTTTAAATTTAGTGAAAATATAGCCAGATTCACAACACAGCCATCATTGTGTGGTGAGTTTATCAGATTGGTGATGAAGTTGGCATATTAGTGGTGCAGAGCAGCAGCTTGACATATCTAGTGTGAGTGGGCTGCGTTTCAGTCATTATTTCGTACTGTCTGACAACAGGAACAGAAATAAATATGTAAATGAAAACAGGTTCTCATGCTTTGCACTTGGCTGCTGTGGCAAGACATACAAACTCTGCGTAGTTCACAAACCACATTTTTTCAGTGAGGATGTGGTATTCCGAATAGTTTCAAAGCCTTGGGTGTTTGGAAACCAGATTGAAGCCTAAATACTTTTCAGTTTAAAGTTTTGAAGTCAACACATTTTCAACGTCATTGATAATGCTGACAAATCATGACGGCCTACAACCATCTGATGAATAGAATCGCTCTTGTTTTAGCTCTCATTTGGCCTCCACCAACTCTTGAGGAAAAATAAATGACTCCTTAGCTGGTAAATGCTCCATTATGTTCACCATGAAACTGCAAACATTGTCACTGCACCATTGGATGCTCGGCAGGAGTCATTCAGTGAGTATTTTCACTGAGAACAGCTGCCTGTGCTTGGATGCTAATGGGAGTGTTAGGAACCAGTTGATCCAACACTAATTTTACTGTCTGACAACAATGAAAAATAAAAACAAGGGCTATTTTCATGAACTCCTTGACAATACCCACACTTTATTCTTTCTCTAGCTTTGAACTGAAAATTACAGTTCATATCAAATTATCCTCAATCCAATCAATCTAACTCCATTATGCTTGTACAAAAAACACAAAGAGTGTTTATCCATGAGGTATGTTGCATCTATAAACCGTCATACCCATAGCCTCTTTTTTTCTTTATTTTTTCCTTTGTATTTATTCCCCCTCAGCTACTTTCTTGTAATTATGGGGAAAACAGACCCCAAAAAATCAGTGAACATTGTTACATGTGCTATCTTGAAGTATAAAGTGCTGGTTTGCAGTTGGGTGGCAGAGCGGGTTGTCCACTGATCACAAGGTGGCAGTACATTGACTGTGGTTTAGCCACGAAGGTCAATAGTGCAGATGGGAATAAAGAAAATATTCTAAAACAGAAATTTGTTTTTGATATTAGTCTGACTGTGCCCTCCTTCTTTTCCAGGATGAAAATGCGGCGGCACAGGGTGTTCTTGCTGTGCACGGTGGGTCTGTGCGTCATCTCCTTCCTCCACTACTACAAGGCCCTCCACTACGTCTCCCTGCTGCGTGAGCTCTCCGCTCCATACCCCAACATCAAGTCCTTCATCATGGTCACCGGCTTCTTCTGGAGGGAGAAGGGTGTGGCCACCACGCCGCTCAGCCCGGCCTCTCCCGAAGAGGCTCCTCCCCTACCTGTTCTCCGCCAGTCGGACACCAAAGCAAGAGGGATGGCGGGCTCTGTAGGAGGTGGCGGAGGGGGAGGAGGCCTGGAGACTGGGGGAGTCATGGTTGTCGGTCCTGGAAACATTGGCAATGCGGGGCTGGAGATGAGGCGGAGGGACGAGCCGGCGCCTCCTCACCCGTGGGAGAAACCAGAGGAAAACCAGCTGGGAGATGTACCAAATGAGGTAAGATGGATAAACTGTTACCATAATGTTACTTACAGTGAGAGATGAGAAAACCAGAATCACTTCTTATAGTGTGTTGCAGTCCAATACCTCAGCCCTGTCTTAAAACAACAGCTTTATTTTAAAGCTGTCTGTTGTTGTATTGGACTTTTGCCTTCTAAGGATGGGCAACACAGTTAAACACGTTTCTCTTACAACAAGAAAGATGCGATGCATTTTGCACACTAATGAGGCTGTAGCGGACTGCAATATATTATATAAAGTGTTATCTTAATACTGTGATTCCTAACCTGGGGTTCCCAGAGGGGGTCACGGTAAGGATGCTAAAATAAGTTAATGTGAAGTGAAATTCCGCAAAGCATGCTGTGGACTAATAACATCACTGAAAACAGAATTCGCATTGACGATTCACAGCACGCAGGAAGAGGAAAGACTCCAGTCAGTGACAGCTTGTTAAGAGACAGCACATGCAGTTTATCAAAAACCTGTTAAACAAGTTGAACACAAACTTGTAGAAATGTGACATCTTCATTCTGTTCTCACAGTCGGCACTCTGTTCCCTCTTTAACCCTGAACCAGCATGTTTTGCACAACCAGAGTGATCATTATGCTAATTTCTGCAAAGTGTTGCCAATAAGATAAGAACAAACACAAATTATGTGTAATGATTGACTAATTAGCTATGTATAAGAGAATGAATTAAATTTAAACTCAGGCAGAGACTGAGCAGTGTCTCACATCAGCAACAGAGGAGAGACTTATGCCACAGACACTTTCATGCCAGTTTAATGTAAAAGACCATTTAAATATGTTTTATGTGGTGATATAAAGAAATTAAAATAAAAGAAAGAAATCCAGTTGCTTTCTGCTGAAGCACTTAGGACTACCAGGACCTGGTTGACTGAGAATCTACACAGACCTTTAAAACACATGTCAAGTCATTGTTACTTATACAGCGCATTTAAAGCAACAGCAGCAAATTCACCTAACAAGTTTAAAAAATTTAGATTAAGACCCTACAGTGTTATTTATATATTAAGGAATAAAACCCTTCAAGTGACTTTAATAAATATTAAGGCTAAGACCCTACAGCATTATTAATTATTAAGAATAATTAAAAGGGTGTCTAAGTCTCATCAACACGGATGCCAAAATCCAAGGTTTTCCAGCAGAACACCACATAGTACCAATATGATCAATGTTATTCACTTCACCTGTAAGTGGTCATAATGTTGTGGCTGATCGGTGTATATATACACCCAACAGATCCAAGGATTCCCTAAAATTCATGCATTTCCTATGAGAACTGCTGCTGATGATGATACAAATGAGTGTGAATTAATAATGCAAAAAGATAATATCTAAACCTGAATGAATGCCCTTTGTTAAAAGTCAGTGCTTTGGCATTGTGGACAGTTCATTGAATCCACTCCGTACTCATGTCAGGATAATAAAGAGAAACTCAGTGATGCTGGAACTTGCAAAAGTAAAAACAGCATTCATGTGACCCATATATTGTCACAGATGTGTGAGAAGCTGTAAAGTAACATTTATACAGTATGTATTTACAATGGACTGTACCATTTTTATTTAGACTATGCACTAATCGTAAAAAAAAAAAAATTCCTCTCCTTCACATTTCAGAGTTAGCGACTTAAATCTTCACAAACATGGCATTAAGTTTTCTAATGTCTGATGTTTTTTAGTTATTTTATTGCGCACGGATTAAATGTGTTTATATCAATATACACATACAGACAAGGCTGTGTCACTTAGGTCCTTTGTGATCAAGTCAATGCTGCAGTAAAAGAAATCTAGAAAAAAAGAGAAAAAAAAACTGATTCAAGCTGAAAGTCAACTTTGACTTTAATCTCCTAAATATAAATCCCCTGTCTAATTTATTGCGCCACCACATTCTGCTCTTACTATCTCTCCTGATTGGTGGAACTGTTACGGGACGTGTTGAGGCTCAAGCGCAGAACAGAGAGACACAGTGGACCGAAGTACAAAATAATATTTATTTACAAAATACCAAATAAACACTACAACTGAGGACGCTCAACCAGATAAAAAACAGGCGAGGTAAATAACAAACTAACTGAAAACCAAAGAGCGACTAACAGCCGAAAGAGAAACTAAAGCGTCGTGCAAACACGAGGAAAGCTAATGCTACAAACATTTAGCGAAGGCAAAACAAAGGACTCAAACACGAGTCGAGTTGTACTCCTACAAACTAAACACTTAGCTGAGATAAACCGAAGGAGGGGGAAGCAAGGCTGGTGGTGTCTGAACTGCCGATCACCAGGCGTGACGAATCCGAGGTGGT
>OMNN01034143.1:3896-20201 GCA_900302755.1 Chromis chromis | reverse complement strand
ACTACTACTTCGTATTACCTCTAATCTACTGACATTGGTGCTTAAGTGTTTTTAAACGCCATTTTCTATATTCCTGCATACATTTTACCTAAAGGACTGTCAGATTTTCAAGCAATTCTTGAAAGTAGACCACAAAGAGTGTGTCCTGTAAAATTACTGCTACAAAATGACTTGAAACTTGTTGCATTCATAGTTATATTTTTAACATATTCTGAATTGAAAAACTTGTCAACACCGAGTTTCATAAAATACAGTGAAGTTTCCCTAAC
Organism: Chromis chromis; assembly: GCA_900302755.1. Taxonomy (NCBI): domain Eukaryota; kingdom Metazoa; phylum Chordata; class Actinopteri; family Pomacentridae; genus Chromis; species Chromis chromis. Next base: position 19,932 of record OMNN01034143.1, on the reverse strand, counting down.
TAAAAGGGCCAATGAGTTCTCTCAATTCCCTCACACAAAATAACTTAAAAGGTTTTAGCCTTCATATTTATCTTATTTGAACATATTATGACAGAAAGCCTTCTGCTGTTAAACAGCATTTATAAGTCTTAAAAAGCCATTTTTGTCATGCAGTGTGTCCTCGGAATCCCCTCACACAAAGTGACTTAAAACAGATTTTGCCTTCATATTTATTATATTTGAACATCTTCTGAAGTAACTTGTTTCTAAATCCTTAGTTTAAAAAACAGTGTTGCTGTTTTTTTATGCTCTTAAACACCATTTCTCAGCCTTAAAAGACCACTTTTGTCATGAAGTGTGTACTCTGAATGGCTTGAAATAGCTGTTGAATTTATATTGATCATATTTGAACAAATTCGCAAATACTTGTTTCTAAAATCCTTAAGTTTCGAAAAATACAGGTTTTTTTATGCTCTTAAACAGTCTTTCTCAGCATGAAAAGCAAAGTTTTGTCTGAGTGTGTCCTCTGAATGAATTGAAACAGCTGTTGCATTCATATTTATCATATTTGGACACATTGTGATGTTTTAGACCACATACAATATTATGACATTTTTGACCACGCACTATAGTGCACACAATTTGTATCTCTAAATAATAAATAAGTTGATTTACAATATTTGTATAACACACTGACATATGCATATAGCTAATTACATCAATGTTTTTTAATAAGTGTAACTGTGTACACAACAGCTAGTGCTACTTGTCTTGTTTAGGTCAACGTTAACATGGCTAAAGAGCTGCTGTTTATTGCTTGTATGGCAGTCGAGCAATATACCAATATAGTCAAAGGGAAAGAGAAGGGAAGAAATGTTCTAAAATTCACATTAGATCAATTTTTGACACAAAATGTGTATACACTTACAGTGGCTTCAGATTACAACAACGATAAAAAATGTGTCAATGTTATTCAGACAATGCATTTCAACATTTTCACAAAGACTACACCATAGAAAGGTTAATGTTTGGTTTATTTAAAAATCAGGAACAGAGAAACACCTGAAAACCCGGGCTGCATGATGAGGATGGTGTTTCATTGCAGGGAGTCTTCAGGCTCCATTAAATCTCCTCATAGTTTGTGACCTGAAAGAGAGCAAGAGTTAGAGAAGGAGAAAAAGAAACAGAGAAAATCTGAAACACACATATAGGCTTGGACAAGGAGAAAAAGTATGTGTTTTTTTTAACTTAAGCTTTGTAACTTTATTAGTTGTTATCATGAACAGCATTTACTGCTGATGTTTAACAATGTATGACAAGTTTTATTAGTTTCTGATGTAATAAGAATTTGTATAAAATTGTTCATGTTCTTGGTTGTCTTTTAGTTGTAAGTGTAAACATGTCCAGGAAGAATAAAGTGTTGCTTCATATTCTGACTTCAACCACTGTGGAACATGTATGTGGATAGAAAAAAAACATGCTGCACCCCTGTTTTAAAACATCACTGATCATCACCATGAACCAATGCATCATACAGCATTACTCATATATTACATATATATGATTACTCATATAATTAATCGAAAATGTTAGTATAATACCTTATAATAAACTGTATGTGTACAGCACTTTTATAAACAAGTTTACAAAGTTCTTCACAGGCATAAAAAAACAACACACAATGCAATTAAGAAATAAAAACACAAATTGCTGAACTAACAAGACTATTTATATAGTACAATATATTTAGTATAATTACTTAAATACAGAAGTAGTAATAATATTTTAAACATTTAATAAGATTTCCCATTTAACTTTTTAAAGCATATCTTACGTCTTCCAACTTCCCTTCTTTATTTGCCATCATTCCAGAATCAACTGAGCTTCAGCATAATATATTCAGGTAATAGTCAACACAATCACAAAGCTAGAAACACTCATCTCTTAAGTTACATTAAAGTTTACTATTTTTAAGTCTCTATTATGTACTCTAAATTGTTATAAATAGCAATGTTCTGTAACGTTAACTCTATCTTATTAGTTTGTATCTAAAATGGATTTCCTACTTTCACCACCTCCAAACCACTCTACAATCACACCTCAGTATTATATTGAAATAATATTTAATTCCCGTCACACTCAAAAAAAAGTTTTGATGCATTATTTCTCTAATTTGAATTAAATGACATCAAGAAAACTGAATTTACAGTTAATAGGCTGTTAGTGGTTAACTTTATGTGTTACTAACTTGATCCAGCCAAATCTGTTACCTTTTAACATTTCTTAAACACATTATTTTAGTGAGAGATAATCCGCTGCCAAGCTTTAATACACACGCTACTTGGATTCTGATGTGCTGATAGTAATAAATCGTATTCGATAAACGTCTTGCCTTGTAAAAGTGCATCATAAATGGTCTCCTCTGTTACAGCTCCACTGTGCTGCTAGCACTAGCTGTCAACATTAGGAAACTTAGACGCTCCACGGTCCGCCATTGCTGTGAAAAACGGTCCATTAAGAGTAAACGGAGAAGTCGCGACTCTGTCTTTCAACGGCTCTGGTTGGGATCAAGTCAGACAGAAATCTAACCGACATGCATTGTGCTTGGATCGAATCTGCGCAGGTCTCTTCAACGACGGTGTTACGGACGAGCTGGGTGCCTTTGCTGTGCAACCATAGAGCAACATGCCAGAATAATTTCTACCAACAACAGATCCCCTTGAATTTTGAACTGGATGCCACGCAAGTAAACTAAGTTACCCAAGGTACGACCTGAAAAGTACGCCGAAGGTTGTTTTGTGGGCGGCGTTATTTTTCTTACGTTGTTTTAGTACTTAGCTAATAGCGCCTCATGAAAACACAGTTTACTTCCGGTTTGGAACGGGGAGCTCCTGTCGTATATCTTATTGTAACAAATATATTGTAACTTTTTGTGTGCAGACACAGTCTAAAACGGAAATCATGATGGCATTTGCCTGGGCAGTTGTCGGTGTGCTCTGCCTTACTGGTCTTTCAGTAGCCAAAGAAGGTAAGTGATGTAGGCCTATTGTACGTGTTTCAGTATTACAAGTGGTTTCCTTACACGGAAGACTCTGAAATGTGAGGTAGGGCCTTGTATTCAGTTTACCGCTAAAATAGCAAAAGTGGAAAATCACTAATGATCAATTTGATCTAGGCCATAAAAAGAATATAATTATCTCGAGGAAATTCTTTTTGGACTTTTTGTTTTTTGATATTTATTTCGGGGCTTTTTTAGCCTGGTACTGCAGTTTAATAGACAAAGAAAGAAAGGCTACATTCTACACTTGTTTGTTCAGAACGAAACAGTGTCTAAAAGCAGATTTCAATAGTTATGTCTATACACTCTGTCTGTGATGCTGAAAGAGACAGAGCTAACCTTCTGCTGGGTACAATTAAGATGTCAGTTGAGCTCTTGTGGGGACCAGCCTCATTTTGTTGCGACCTAAAGTAAAGCAAAAACTCTGAGAAAGGTGATGTGTCACAAGATTACACCAACTTGTCTCATACAATTATACATAACACATTATGATCAATCTGGTTGACAATGTCTGCATTGTAGTTTAATAATAGAAAGTGAGTGAAATCTAATCTAATTAGTGTTTGTCAACGATATATTTTCTGTGCATATTTGAACTGATTATTTTTTTCTTGTTAGCTGCACCCAAGGTTCAGGTGTATAGCCGTACACCAGGAGAATTCGGGAAAGCAAACACCTTCATCTGTCATGTGAGTGGGTTTCACCCACCAGAAATCATAATTGAGCTTCTCAAGGGTGAAAAGAACATGCCTAATAGTTGGCAGACTGACCTGGCCTTTGATGAGAACTGGCACTACCACCTGACTAAGCATGCGTCTTTTACTCCAAACAAAGGAGAGAAGTATGCCTGTAGAGTGACTCACATGGGAACGCCTAAGATGTTCATTTGGGGTATGTGTAATTTCCAGTTAGTTTCTCTAATGGATTGTGATTTTGATCAGCACTGAGTATAGTATTGTTAAATAAGGTTGTACATAGTTGCTTATAGGCTTTTGAAATGCGAAGAAAAAAGATACCTACCAAGGCTATGAGAAGCAGATAGCCTCTTGCAGCAGCTCTCTACCTACAATTCTTTGTTTTAGACTTTTGTCTCATTTACACATTTGTGCATCTTATACACTTTATATCATGTATAGTTTCTTTTTGTATTATTGGTATGTACTTCTACTTGTTTTTACTTACACACTATGAACTTGAACCCCCAAGCTTTCGATCAGTAGCACAAGGATTTAACCACTGAGCCACCACTCCCCTTCTTATATTGTCGTATATAGTTTCCTATTAAGAAAGAGAGAAAAAAAATCATAAACAAAGCATTTTAAAATTATGGTTTAACAGTAAAAAGACCACTAATCTGAGAGAACAAGTTCAAGAAAACAAGTTAATTCTATGTGAAAACAAATTTAGTTATGCACCCTTGCATTACCCAATCAAATATGAAAACACAACACACATTCATATTCCATTTTTCCTTTCTACACAAAATTAGCAAAAACAATCTAAATCTCCATTAATTTCTTAATGTTTAGCTCTGTAGAGCTAAACTAATAATTAAGCATACAGAAGTTACATAAACTGAGACATTATTTCTCTAGTAACAAAAAGTACTACAAAATGTAAATTGGCCATCCCATCCCCTTCAACATGTTTTTTTCCCATTGATATTTTGAGGCGATGTTTGGATGACAGTATCTCAGGAATTATTCAAGATAAATTTATTATTATTATTATTTCACCATGCCAATTATTTAAGATCTGCAATATTGGAAAAGTAGATCAGATAATTTCTTATATTGGCTGAGGTGAAATATGAAAAAAAGTTTAAGCTGTCATTGAAAGTTCCATCGTTGAGCACACAATACCAAAAAGAATGATAATGTAGAAGTCAATAATTGATGTTTTCTGAATCACATATAGCCGCAGTGATACAAAACAAAACATATAGAATACTAATGAAAGAATATTCTATATTTTTAGTTTTGTATTATTATGACATACAACTACATAAACAAACTTTACACCAAATCAGAAATGTTTGAGTAAAGGCCCCTGAGATGAAATAACTCATTTTATCTGCGATTAAAATAAAATAAAATAAAAAAAGACATCAGAATTTTTTTTAAGTGAGCTTCATAATTAATAATGTATTATAATTAAGTAAACTCAATTAGGCAGCACTTTAATGACTCTACTTTGTAACATATTACTGTAAAAGGGCCAATAAAATCTGAATGGCTCAAATTTCCAACTCTCCATATACAGTGCTGTGAAAAAGTGTTTGCCAGATATCTTGCATATTTGTCACACTTAAATGTTCCAGATCATTAAACTAATTTTAATGTAAGACAAAGATAACACAAGAAAACACAAAATGCAGTTTTAAAATGATTTCATTTATTGAGGGAAAATTCTGTCCAGCCCCATCTTTCCCTAAGTCAAGAAGTAATTTAGTGCAGACCATTTAGGTCCCAACCAATGCTGCAGGTGTTTAATACACTTGGAGTAAGGACTCCTACAAATAGTTGGAAGCAACAAGTTAAACTTCAACTCCTATAATGTTTTGTCAAAACCTGGATTACATCATTATTAATTAGCATCATTAATCTGACTTGCATAGTTTGTCTTCATCGTAGTAAAGTTGTATTTTTTTGTTTTCAAATTTGAAACACTTTACATGGACCATTACACATTTACAGCACAAATTGTCCAGATTTGAGCTACAAATAACATGTTTTTTTATTTTTCTCTACAGATCCAGATATGTAGGCTCTACACTATGTCTTGCTCCAGGTATGTACTACAGACATTGTAAATGGTATTTAGGAATTAAGTAAATAAGTTTCAGTATATTATATTAATGTGTTTGTGCTGAGTGACTATATACTGTTTTTACACTTTATTTATAGATTTACAGGTGTCCTCACTGTAAGATGGAGAAGATCAGATTGTGTCTATAATTGTGGAATTATTTATAATCTTGGGTTTCATTACAAAAGCTTCAACATTGTCAAATAACAGAAAAGATCGCACTTTCATCAGCTGTATCTTTTTGTGTCAGAAAATCCACATCACAGTAAAGTTTAATTTAGTGATTGTTGCAAATTTTCATTAGTTTGCAGATTATAATAGAGAATGGCTCTAAACCTATGTATTTACAGTATGTATACTTTATGGTTGAGTAATAAGTGTATGTAAAATTAAATACATTTGTGCGTGTGCGTGTGTTTTAGCTGCACTTTAGAATTTAAAGGACAGGTTCATGATTTTCATGTCTGTTTTTATAACACAATGCAACTGTCTGTATGAGCATTGAAACAGGTATTTCGTGCTGTAGCCATTCCCCCCTTTAAAACATAGTTAGCGAAGCCCTTCTTTAAGGGATTTCTGTGTAAATAAGAAAAATTGAGAGGGGCAGTGTGCAATTTATGCAGGTTGCATCGTAGCTGTAATGTCATGAATCAATTTTTTAGTTTGAGCTGATGCACACAAACTTGCAGTTGCAGTTTTTAGGAATTCGTGTTCATGTGTCCAGCATCATCAGAGCTATGGCTAGATTTTTATTTTCAGCCAAAGTCCTAATATTGTTTCCTCTGGAGAAATGCAATATTTTGTAGCACATCTAACTAGTCAAATACTAGCTAGACATTGGCCCAATATTAACATTGGCAGACACATAATACCTGTACAGTTAAGTTTGAAAATGTTACATAAAAATGAATGTGGCATGTTTTACATGTCAGTTGAAGTTTTCTTGTTTTGCTTTTGAAAGGCATCAGCAAAAAGCCAAAATGAGTCAAGAAATATTAGCACATTGGTTATCAGGAAAAATCCAGTCTCATGCATCTGTAGTGATAATATTTGTGACATTACTGCAAACTTGGAACTTAAGTAACCCTACATAAATCATTTTCATTAAACATAGTTTCACTCCAAATTCTGGTTGTTCTGGCCTGAGAGTCCCAACTTCACTGGACAAGGTCTCCCCATAATCACAATTCACAATTAACCTGTGCTGACACGACTTTGTTGATTGTAATTGTGTTTCCTGCATGCAATTACAGGAATAATCATATTACATGATTATACAGTCCAAACTGTAACCCAAAGTTCCAGCCAGCCAGACAAACAGAAGGAGATGTATACAGAAGAGCACAGGAAACATGGGGAAAGGAACACAGAGGAACTGTTGAAAGCAAACTTAACTTATGCTCCTGTTAACATTTTGTCAAAACATGGTTTGCGTTCATTATTGATAAGTCTCATTAACCTGACCTGCAGACTCTGTCATCATTGCTGTAAAGTTTAATTTATATAAAAATTTCAGTGTGTAACAGTACTCGGTTCTCAATGATGTTTATGGATCAATATTGGTGCTAAAATGTGGAAAAAGGCTTCCCCAAATCACTTCACAGAACTCAAAGTATGTCGTGCCTATCAATCAGTTCAGTTAATTAAATTCAGACTTGTGCCGTTTTGAAAGTGATACGTGAATGTTACTAAATCTAAACAAGTAAGATTGCTTTTTGCAACTTTTACAGAAAGGTTGTCAATGTGCTTATTTAAATAAGAAGCAGTTACATTTTGATGCCATCAGATTAACAACATACAGGAAGCTCAGCTGCACCCCTGTGTGGTTCTGTATAGCTATAGCATACAATAGAAGTGAGTAAGCAACTCACTTCTACATGTACAATATCAATTAAATGTGAAATGATTCAAAATTCCATCACTTTTCAGTGATTTCATAATTTCTAAGTTGACAGAGTATTTCATATGAGCAATCAAAAAATCTTTAGAAAGACCATTAAAAAAATACAGACCCCAGAGTAGAACTTTTACTGCAATGAAGGTGAATACAGCTGTTATTACTGACACAAATTAGAAAATCTGTGACCATTGAATTGAAACAGAGCACACCTGTGATTTCCAATTAACCTAATTGCAGGAAAACACCTAGAAAATGAGCTATGAACACCAGAACCTCAGATTGGGACCTGTAGGTTGTGTCTTAGCCTATGACAGACTTTTTGCTTGCGTTGTCACATCCGGTAGTGCTGCTCCTGTTGTCTAGCAACCCGGACTGCCAAATTTGTATTCCAAGGATAAAGATAATAAGATAAGATAATATTTGTTTGTCACATGCACAATCATACACAGTACAATGCACAGTGAAATGTGTTTAGTACCAGCATCCAGTTGCAATAAAAAAAAAAGGTTCAAGAAATATATATACATATAAAGGAATAAATCAAATGAATCAAATGGAACATGGTTATATATTTATGAGGTGCATGTGTAAAAAGGTGCCAGTGTGTAGTGCAATGTCCAGTTTAAAGCTCAGAGTTGCAAACAGATGGCCTGAGGGAAGAATCTCTTCATCCTCTCAGTGGCAGTCCTTAGGTAATGATAGCATCAGCCTGACGGCAGCAGGGAGAAGAGAGAGTTTCCAGGATGGCCAGGCTGCTTCAGGATATTCACAGCCCTTGACCTGCATCACTGGGTGTAAATGATGACGACGTAATCCCGAAATTGTGATTTTGTTTAATTTTTTACATACTTGAAGAACTTGAGGTGCTTCACCGCTGGCGCAGAAGGGTGGCAGCCCACCCAGGTCCAGCAGCACCACCCAGGACTTCTTGCTCAGCTTATGAATAATATAATATAATATAATGTAAATTATTTTTTTCCTTTTCACTTCACATCTAGCCTACTATATAAATTCGGCTGTCTGCTTCTTGTTTCCTACAACAATAACAAAAAAGGAAATGTCAGAGGAAGTTTTGCTGCATACCACCACAAAAACAAAACAAAAAAAAACCAAAAACTTTGTAATGGAGCAAATTTAGTGGTAAAGTAAAATAGTAAAGTTCATGTTAGCCGTTATTAAAATCTGTTCAAATCGGTTGTACCGGACTAAACTGTATGGAAAACGAGAAGGGTTCACAGCTTGATTAAATTTGTTAACATTAACAATGATGAACCTTAAATATTATAAATTCGACACAATCTCGGTCAAATATAACTTAAACACTCAAGCTGTATAACTGCAAAGTAAACGTTTTAAATTGTACTGGCTCACATCAGTAACGTCACGTAACTAAACCGATTTTTTTTTTTAAACTAATTTTAAGTGTTTTAAGTCTGTTGGGTTTTTAACAATTGTATCGTTAGCTATTGGAGTAAGCTGCAACACAATACTTACATTTAAAAGTATAGTCGTCCGCCACTGATAAATCCATCTTTTCAGATCGAACTGTCACCGGCGCGCAATGAATCTTGGAAAATGTTGGGCTGCGAAGGATCCACCTGATGCATCCTTCATAGCGAGGAAAAGAAGGACACATTTGTCGGCCGTATTTTAAGAATCTTTATTTCTTAATGAAATAGGACAGCCTTCGTCGCACCGCTGTGACGTATTCAGCCTTCAAATGCAGCCTTTCGAAGGATGCAGCCTCCTGAGTGAGATAGTAGGAAACATACGAGCTGTGTCCCAATTCAGGTCTGCAGCCTAAAAGGCTGCATTTGTCGGCCGCATACGTCACAGCGGAGCGACGAAGGCTGTCCCATTTCATTAAAACTTTGAAGACTCCTTCAAATGCGGCCGACGAATGCGTCCTTTTCACGAAAATGAAGGATGCATCGGTGCATCCTTCATAGCCCCAAATAGACCAAGATGCATTGCGCGGCGGTGACAGTTCATCAACAGCTGGAGTTTTAACTGAAGTTATGCAGACGCCACTCTTTGTGTTATTTTTTATGTAGGCTATATAATTATGTATCACCTGAGTTGTATTTTTATATGATTTGTATTGAATTAATTTTGTTCAATAAAAAAGAAGAAGAAGAAAAAAGAAGGATGCAGCCTCTGAACTGGTACACGGCTACAGAAGTTGCAAGCTTTTGTTCTGGAAAACTTCTACCGGAAGTCGTCCCTCGGAGTGCAATACCAGCCGCGTGCAAGTCATCCAGCCCTTCGAGTTCACATTTTGCAGCATGGCAGCGATTGGGGTTCACTTCGGTTATACATGCGCTTGTGTTGCGATATATAAGGTAAGTTGCTGTGACTTTAACTCTACCTGCTTTTCATGTGCCATACTTATGATTGATAAGATAGTCACGGATTTGAGCTTAACTCCAAAATACAACGGAGGTGGCGGTGGTAGTTAAGCTGCTGTTAAACTGTACAATGTATAACACGATGGATAATTTCATGAACGATTGCACTGCAGCATCCATTCAGTAGTATTTACTACTGTAAAACACTGTGATAGCCACGTTTCCCAGTCAAAGTCCTAGGTAAAAGGTAAAAAGTACCTATTCATGATAGGTACAAAGGCGCAGTGCACACTCAGCGCAAAGCAGGCCTACTTAAATATAATTGAATGAAAAGGTAGAACCTACAGCACTCCCCGGATGGTTCTTTGTAACATTTAGTGTAATTTGCCCAGCTCACCGTCGGTCGGAAACCTAACAGCACCACAAATTCCTATTGAGATGGATGAGATTGTATTTTAAAAGCATCTCTTCCAGATACTTGTAAAAGTAAATTTTAACAGTTGGATTTATCTAGATATTTCCTGCATTATCTATTATTCACTAGTGCTTAACAAATTGGATTGGAAGTAACTGAAAATGAATCACTCTCAGTTATAATACAGTCATTCTGTCCAGATTACTTTATTTACTTTTATATTGCTGTGATCCAAACTTTATCCTAAGCCCTGTGAAATTGTTTTGCGTATTAAATATTTAAAAACTGTTTTTGGGTCAGAATATCTCAGAATGAAAGTAATCTTTGCTGCCCTTTAAGATATGTATGTTTGAAGGCACTATTTAAGTTTTATTTTGAATTTCTAAAAATTGTGTTTTTTCTCTGTACACTGAATGAGGTATAATGACAACTTGAAAGAATGTTTTTAGAAATCTAAAACTGAAGTCTATCATTTACAAAAGCATTCAGATAATCTCATTTGGCTTTCTAAATTGTGGTCAGGTTTATCTTGTTCTGTTTCTTGTTCTTTAGTTAATCAATTTCTTTGACTGTTGTAATGAACACAGTGGCCTCGATGACTGTGAAATGAAAGAACATAGCAGGAAGGGCCTAGTTCATGGAGGATACCAAGAACCCAGAAGTCACTCAAAACAGAGCTTTAAAGATATTCTGCAGGGGTGGGAAAACCTGCCATAAGCAATAGCAAACACACAAGTGTATCCCCCTTCACATCATAATAAGTGAAGCCTTAAGGTGTCTGAAGTAAAATAGCCTGCTTGTTCAAGCAAAACTGAACAAGTCTCCTTCATAGTCCTGGCAAATGGTATCCGGCCTCTGCAACTAATTGTCAGTTAAATTAAAAAATTGCCGTAGACTCACATATTCTTACACTAAAGTAGCTGAAGTAAACATGAAAATATGATTTTGAGAAGAGACGATGGCTCTAACTGCTTTTTCTTGGTTTGTGTTTCTGCTGGTAACATTTAGCCCATCTGTGTTTTAAGTAGAGTTTTATATGTGAAAAATGTAGGAGCATGTTTTAGTAACATCACATGATGAGGGACTCTATTTCTTTTCTGTGAGAACACAAGACGCAAACTTACAGTTTTAGCATGTTTTTAGTGCTACATTAACCCTAACTGCCTCCATTTTTTGACATTCCCTTAAAAAACTGGCAGATATCAGTTGCTCTGAGAGTATGGGATCCAAATCAAAAAAAGACTTAACAGATTCTACAAAATTTCCCCTGTTATGGCTAGCATCGGACTCATCGTGCCCACGAAAAGGCTGTTCTTGTTGTACAAGATACAGGATGGAAATCATCAATTTGTGCAAAAACTCTTCATTTCTTGACACTTGTTCATTATCGGGTGCAGCCAATTGGTGCTAGAAGTCACACAATTAGTGAAATGGAGATCATCTGAGTGCAGTGAATGTGTCTCAAGTGATTGCAGTATAAAGACACCTGTATCTGGAAGGCCCAGTCACTGGTCAATCATTACTCCTGGCTAAAACTATACCATGAAGACAAAGCAGTGCTCCAAGCAACTCTGTAAAATGGTTATTGAAAAGTACAAGTTGGACAAGTCAAGGAAATTTCCAAGTCACTGAATGTCTCTTGGAGTTCAGTTTAATCCATCATTGAGAAATGGAAGGAATATGGCACATACATAAATATGCCTAGAGCAGGGCTTCCGTGCAAGAAAGAGACTAGTGATGGAGGCTACCAAAACACCTATGATTCTTCTAAAGGAGTTACGAGCTACTATACAATTCTATTTAATTCAATTCAATTAATTTTTATACTTATAGTGCTAATTCACAACATATGCCATCTCATAGCATTTAACATAGTAAGGTGAAGACCTTATGAATTTTAAACAGAGAACCCAGCAATGCAAAGTTCCCTTTGGATTCCCTATGAATCCTGTCAGAACTCTGTCTGCAGCATTTCCAGTTTTATCTGGAGGTTTTTAAGAGAATTATTGGGACATCCTGATGAGAAATTACAATAGTCCAGCCTAGAAGTTACAAATGCATGGACTAGCTTTTCAGCATCACTTTGAGTCAGGATGTTCCTGCATTTGACGTTACGTGAACGAAGGCCATCCAACATACGTGCTTTATGTGTGAGTTAAAAGATATATCCTTTTTGAAAGCAAGTCCAAGGTTCCTCACTGTAGAACTGGAGGCCAAGGCAATGCCATTAGATAGTGTGTTTCTGAGATGCTTAGGGCCAGATACAATAACTTCAATTTTGTCTGAATTTAAAAGAAGAAAATTACTCATTCAGACCTTTATGTCCATCTTTGTAGTTTGACTAACTGATTAGTTTAATTTTGCTTTATAGATAAATATTACTGGGTGTCATATGCATAACAATGGACATTTATGCAGTGTTTCCTAATAATATTGCCTAAGGGAAGCATACAAGATAAGTACAAGATAAATAGTATTGGTCCTAACACAGAACCCTTTGGAACTCCAAAACTAGCTCTGGTGTGGAATAATCATCATTAACACGAACAAATTGGAATCTTGTCTGTGGATATGATTTAAAACAGTTTAGTGCAGTTCCTTCAAAAGTATTGGGACGTCTGCCTTTACACGCACATGAACTTTAGTGACATCCCATTCTTAATCCGTAGGGTTAAATATGGGGTTGGCCCACCCTTTGCAGCTTTAACAGCCTCAACTCTTCTGGGAAGGCTTTCCACAAGGTTTAGGAGTGTGTTTATGTGAATTTTTGACCATTCTTCTAGAAGCGCCTTTGCGAGGTCAGGCACTGATGTTGGACGAGAAGGCCTGGCTCTCAGTCTCCGCTCTAATTAATCCCAGAGGTGTTCTATCGGGTTGAGGTCAGGACTCTGTGCAGGCCAGTCAAGTTCCTTCACACCAAACTCACTCATCCATGTCTTTATTGACCTTGCTTTGTGCACTGGTGCACAGTCATGTTGGAACAGGAAGGTGCCATTCCCAAACTGTTCCCACAAAGTTGGGAGCATGAAATTGTCCAAAATGTCTTGATATGCTGAAGAGTTCCTTTGACTTGAACTAAGGGGCCAAGCCCAACCCCTGAAGAACAAGCCCACACCATAATCCCCCCTCCACCAAACTTTACACTTGGCACAATGCAATCAGGCAAGTACCGTTCTCCTGGCAACCGCCAAACCCAGACTGATCCATCAGATTGCCAGACAGAGAAGTGTGATTGGTCACTCCAGAGAACACATCTCCACTGCTCTAGAGCCCAGTGGCAGCATGCTTTACACCACTGCATCTGACGCAGTGTTGTTTTCGTTGACGATGACGAACGTATTTCGTTGACGTCCCTTTTTTTCATGATGATAACGAGACGGTGACAAGTTAAACATGGATCTTTGATGACGAAAACATGACGAGACGAGACTGGATGAAAATGTTAGTGGGTGGTATGTCACACGTTTAAAATGCATGACATTTCTGCCTATTTTGCTGTAATCTGTCAGTCAAAAGCTAAAAAGTATCAGCAGTGCTGCTGCATCCTATCTTTGTTTGGTCATGCCCACCACCTGGCATGCAGCGCACATTCTGTGTGCGCCATGGTGGCAGTTAGACACACGTAAGAGGGGTGGAGGAGCTCAGCTCCGGAGGGCTCCACCCATTTTAACGAAGAACGAAAAATCAGAAGTCTTAAGTGCGGGGTGGGTGCCAGTCATGTGGTTAATAAACTATCAAAACGTCTTTTGTTTTGCTTGTTTGATAGTTAAAGCCATTCTATTTTCTTAACATGGTAGTATTTTGTCAAAATGATGTGGCGAAACACATGATGAAGTGCATAATATATATATACACGTGTGTGTGTGTGTGTGTGTGTGTGTTACACATATATATATATATATATATATGTGTAACACACACACACATGTCTAACACGCTATCTGGTAAGGAATCTGGGCCCATATTCACAAAGAATTCTAAGCTCCTAACTTAGCCTAAAAATTTACTTGGCTTAAGAGTGATTCACGAAGTTCCTGAGAGCAACTCTGAGCAAGGAGGGGACAGAAACTTTTGTCTTAGTGAGGAGGTGTGGTTGACCCCGTTGCTAGGTATGACGCAGTCTCCCAAGAACTGTGATTGGTTGTTACAAAAAGTGCTCCTAGTAATGAATGGACAGTAAAATCAACGATCATATAACTGGACTGTATTAAGAAATGTGTAATCGTGGCATTAATTTTATGTCATGATGATGAAACTCAGCCTAATTAAATGAATTGTGACACAGCTTCAAAATGTTTGAACGTACCTCATTCACATGCCGATTATATCGATCTGCTTATTGTTACGTTTACTGTCCATGCTGAGAATTTTACTACTTAATGTATTTGATATTAACGGTGGACGCAGACTCAGCTGTCAGCCATTCCTGTGATGCTGGCATCCTTATAAAAAGCGTTTGATTTGGCAGAATGACCAAAACAACGAGAAGAGAAGCGCTGGTCCATGCTGCACTCCAAAGCGAGAACGGAGATTGAGCATCCAGCGCAAAGGCTGTGAAAGCGCCGTAATGGTCAGACTGGTCACTCTGCTGACAGATGGTTGTGACAGACCCAAGTGATCACTGCTCCACTGCTGCATTTTATCGCAATGTTGTGACGACTTTCATCTCAGACATTATTGCGTTACTGTGCGACATGTAAGCTCACCCCCGATGAGGTCCACCACAAACATTATCCCTGCACGATCGAGCCGGTAGCGTGTTATTAAATCACTGTCATTTAACGTACGGAGAATAACTCTCCTTCCTCTCGGTCTCTCCGTCATCTTGTCTGTTTAAGACACTCTTAGGCTTCTTAAAAGTCCTCCTCCCTACTCCTAACAATTTTTCATCTTAGGAGCTCTCTTAAGGCCTAAGACGCTTTGTGAATTACTTTTATCTTACCAAGGGAACATTCTAAGAAAAATCTTAAAATCCGAGGAATTCTAAGATTTTTCTAAGAGTAACGTCACTAAGAGCTACTTTTAGCCTTAGGATTCTTTGTGAATACGGGCCCTGGTTATTATGCAAAAGCGTGAAGGTTAACTGTTGTTTTATGAATTGCAACACTTGATACAACCTGTCAACCTTGATTCCAATTTCCAATACTTATTGACAGAAATTAATTTGTTAAAAGACTAATACCCCCTTTTTTTTTCCTTTTTTTTAACTAAAGCTGACTAAAACTAGACTAAAACCTTTTTGAGTTTTCGTCGACTAAAACTGGACTAAAACTATCACATATAGAAATGACTAAAATGTGACTAAAACTAATAAGCATTTTCGTCCAAAAGACTAAGACTAAGACTAAAACTAAGATGGCTGCCAAAAACAACACTGCTAGAAAAGCGCTATATAAAACCAATGCATTATTATTAGTAGTAGTATTACATCTAAGCCATTTTAATGTTTATTCTGATGGAAAAACCTACATTGAGATGAGTTTTTAAGGGTTTCATCAATGACCGGAGAGGGACTTTAATAATGTATT
>OMNN01034126.1:0-19595 GCA_900302755.1 Chromis chromis | reverse complement strand
AACATCTTGAGGAACATGACAATGGCCCAAGATGTTGATTTGACCTCCAAACTTCCTAGACCCCATTCTGATCAAGCATCAACAGGATGCAGTGGAACAAGTTGGATTGACAGAGGCCCCACTGCACAAGCCAGAGTACCCAAAGGATCCACTGCCAACGTCCTGGTGCCAGACCCCATAGGACACCCTGAGAGGTCCTCTTGTCCATGCCCAATGGTTCAGAGCATTTTTGACCACATAAGGGGGACCAACACAATATTAGGCAGGTGGTCATAATGTTATGCCTGATTGGTGTATGCTGTCATCATGCAGAGACCATGTCAGGACACTACATAACAACAGCTAAAGTCAGTTGATTAAAATTATTAATGAGTTGGAGATACTGTTACATTTACTGTCAAAGATTTGGTTTTGACAGATGTGCATAGTTTTCAAATTATGCATTGTTGTTTAGAGAGCTCTAATGTAATGCAAATGTGCCTAAATATTAGACACAGAATGCACAACCCGCAGTGAAAATATTAGAAGCATTGAGAAGGAATAACTGATGGCAGTGGTTTAATCAGTAGTAATTATAAGTCTCTCAGTTAAATCCAGACTGTTATTTTTTCCTGAAACACTAGAATAGACTAGAGCGTTCTGTGGCACCAATGAAACAGGAAATAACCAGTTTCACATTGACAGTAACATTCAAGCAGGAGAAATAAATAAGAAACAACATGAAAGTAAACATCAAAATGTGTCGTCTGTTTATTCATCCACTTTTTAACCCCCCTGCCCCAGCCAACCACACACCTCTCCAGTGCGGTTGCGCTCCATGCGGACTACAGAGGGCATGCTGGCCAGCAGAGCATCCAGGTGGTTGTGTCCCATGTGTTTGTGCGGTATCTGCTCCCCGGTCAGCTCCTTATACTCCGTCTGCAGACGTGACAGCGACACTCCACTTTTGTTGGCCTGCAGGACGGCCCGCAGCATCTTCTTCACCAGCTCCACGTCTGCCATCTGAGGGGGAAAAAAGAGAAAAAGCAGCTTCATGAATAAACAAGCAAATAAAACTGCACTTTATGGCAACGTTTTGGCAATTTGTAGTTAAGGTAGGAGGGATGTGTGGGAGTCTACGAGTGAGCTGATGATAATGCAAACCCTTTCAAATTTGCGGTCGTCTGCACTTAGACTGAGTTCACCCTGTGGGCCACTGGCAGACTGGTTGGGCAAGTTTTTTATTAACCGTAGATCAAATTAACAGAGACAAACAGTGTAGTTAAGCTGGTTTTTAATGTATACAATCAACTTCACTATTTGCCTTTTAGATATAGCCACTATCTCTGATCAAAACAAACACGTCTACCACTCAACTTTGATCAGTAGAGAAGAAAGGTCATTATCATTTGTCATTCCACTGATTTGGTTAACAACAATGCTCTCCTGTTGATCTCAAGCCTTAGATTACCACTGTAACACTATTGAATCATGCTTTAGAAGCTTTTACAGTCCGTCTCCCTGCAGAAACATACTTTCAGTTTTCATTTTACCAAACCAATCCGCCCTGCAGAGGAATTTAAGAAAATGAAACTCCACCAAGCACAAACCTGATCCCTTATTATCTCCACAAAAAGCATTACATCTCCAGAATTCAACAAATACTCGGTGTCAAATGAAAAATCTGGATTCTGGCTGGGGGTGGAGACACACCCTTAACAACCAGCTTCAAGAAAAGAGGTTGGCCAGTGCAACAGTACAGTTTAAATAACAAGTGCATGTAATATTGTTATTATTTGGGGATATATGGCCTTGTTTGTTGTCTTCTTTCTGGAGTGATCTCTATAAACCTTCAATTAAGGAATCCAGAAATACATCCACATGCAGGTTTTTCTGTTCTGATGTGATGAAGATGACGGTGAAAGAAAGTCGCACTGGATGACAGATGATGTAAACTCGTCATGTTTCCTTTCCTAGTTGTTTCAGACTGAGATGTCTCCAGACCACTTGTTGATCCTCCACTTTCTGCAGAGGGAAACTACGAATGACGTAACGTGTCACTTGGACTCCACACCCTCCATCGGGACTAAACTATTTGCTTTGAGTTCCTTCGCTTTTTTTCGTTTATTTTAAACAAAATAGTTGTTAAATGCTGCTGAAAAATATTAACAGTGCCGACAGAACGTACCGGACCCGGTGTAGCAACGACACAGCACGGAATATCGAGTTAAATCCTCCTGCCAACGCCGGGACAGCGGCTCGTTTCTTAGCGACAAAACGCCGTTACAGTACCGGAAGCACATAAATGTCACCTTCACAATAAAACTACAGAGCCCAGTGGAATATCGCTTTTTCATTTATATTAGACAAACCATGTTTAATTTTGAAACAAAACACCGGAAGTACAGTTGTGTGTTCTAGCTAGCTTGGAAACTTTTGAACCATCCGTACTCGAGCGTATCACAACAGGCAGAATAAACACCCGGCTAAACTTAGACAGAAGTTAGCGCTTTAAAACTACATTTAAGTCCAACTAGCAGCAAAAAAATCCTTCTACCTTGCTCTAAAGGGACGACGTGGAGAAGTTGGGAGCTGGTCCAGTAGCTGTCAGTGCTGTCACCGCCACGGGGCTGAGCTGCGGACGGAGCTCTGTCCCGGGTGTCTGCCTGCCTGCCAGCCGGTCCAGGACCAGCCTCTCCTCCGCCTCCTGATTGGTCGGCTGAGCTGGGCCTCTGGCTCGTTACACGTCAGTATGCATCCAGAGGCAGCAGCAGGACAGAGGACATATCCACTGTCCCTCCATCCCCAACCATGCATTATTACTTGTTCTGGACTAATAGCCCCTAAGTTTACTAGTTTTAACTTCACTTCACTAATATCCACTCAGTTTTTTGCTTCTGATAAAAGACAAAAAGTCAAACCTGCACAATTATTCCCCAACTGTTGAATGATATTAACTAATACTGAAATATGTCCATCACAATTTCTATGGAGATTAATTGTTCTTTTTGTCAAACCGCTCAAAATTAAATTCATAATAATAGGCTATTTACAACAACATAAAGCAAACGAGCTCAATGGACTAATTGATTAACCTACTATTAAGTGCACTAATGTGTTAACGTTAAGGTGATCAATAAATATTGACTTGATGCACTCTCTGCAGCTAAACATTTAATATTGCAACAGGCCTGTTATAGTGTGTATAAGTTGTTAGACAATGCAGTTAAAAAACTAATTAATATCCACAATAATATAAAACCAGAAAAACATCAAATTCTCAAATTGGAAAAGTAGGAAGAATTTTTCTGTTTAATGAGACGACTTAAAACAACTCAATGGACTAACTGATTAACCTACTAAAACCTCAAACACTAATATGTTAATGTTAAGGTGACACATATTCACACAATGCTCTCCCTATAGTTTAACATTTAATATTGCAACAGAACTTTTACTCTGTGTAAGATTTCAGACAGTGGTGAAATATGTCCATTACAATTTCTAAAGAAATTATGCTGTAAAATCATTTGTATTGTCCAACAATAAAATAAAAAAAACTAATTGATATTTACAATTATATAACACAAAAATGATCATATTGGAGATTTAGGACACTTTTTTGTGCATTTTCCCTTAATAATACAAACCAAAATAGCCCTAATGGACAAATTGATTAACGCACTAAACACTGCAACACTAGTATGTTGATGTTAAGGTGATTAACAAATATTCAGATGATCCCCTCTCACAGCTGAACATTTAATATTGCAACAGGCCTGTTAGTGTGTATAAGATGTCAGACAAGAGAGAATTCCATCCAACATATTTCTATGGAGGTGAAGCCTAAAATTGCTGATTTAGTTCAACAGCAACCCAACAAATCAAATTTACAATATAAAACCAAGAAAAACATCAAATTCTAATACTGGAAGAAGTAGGACCCTGATTTTTCCCATGTTATTTTAGTAAATCAAAATAGCTCAATGGATTAATTGATTACGTGTAATTTCCAACACTCATATTTTAATGTTAAGGTGACTAACAAATATCCATATGATGGCCTGTCCACAGTTGAACATTCAATATTGCAACAGACCTTTTAGTGTGTATAAGATGTCAGAAATAGGGAAATATGTCTGTCACGATTTATATGGATATAATGTTGTGAAATTGCTCATTTTTACTAACAGTAAAAAACTAATTGTTGTAAATGTTCCCCAAAAATAAAACCCAAAATTAAATTGACAACAAGATAAAACTGAGAGGACATAGTCTTGAATTAAAAGAGCTCAGTGGACCATTAATCATTGCAAAACTAATGTGTTCATGTGATTTGCAATATTTATAATGCACTTTCTACGGTATAAATTTGATATTGCAGCAGATCTATAGTGTGTGTGTGTGTGTGTGCTGGTAAATTGACATATAATTAATATTAATAGCATTGATTAAGTATCATATTAGCTTAAACTTATTTTTTCCCATTATTCATATTTGGATTAAAAATCTCAGTATCAGAAGCAGGTTTATGTGAATTATTGTCTGCCGCCACTAGAGGCGCTACTTTTCACTTTTCTTCTTCTTCTTATCTTTTAGTCCCGGAAGTGACCTGTCAAATAAACGGAAAAGACTCCCGGATTTCCAAGCTGGCATCCAAAAAGTGACAACAGAGGATTATAAACTGCATGAACACGTCTAAAAGCTCCATTTAAAGACTGGAATCTGTGTTGGCCAGGTGAGCTGCATTATATAATACAGGTAATCTAAATTAGCTTCTTTACAGCGGTGTTCTTGCTGACTTTAGCTAACCGGCTAACGTTGTAAACCGACTTGGCTAGTTTGGGCGTTATAAAGCTATTCTAAATAAATATTAGACTAAATATAGCAATTTAAAAATCACTTTATGTTCGGCTGTGGGGATTAATGTGAATATAGCTTGGGCTCACAATGCAGCGACATGAAAGCAGAATGGTTGTGTGTCATGACATTTCTCAGAGGGTACTTTGCCCCTTTTTTGTTGCAGCTAAAGCTGTTAGCTCCTTTCTTGTTGTCTGTTTTGTAAGTGCAATGTACTTGGCTTATTGCCTCATGGCAATATAACTATTAATCCTTAGAGCAGCTAGTTTAGCAACCGACGTTTTAATTAGGAGTACCAAGCAAAGAGACGTTAGCTAATGCTAGCTACTGTTAGCTAGCCACTGTTTATTAGCTGGCAACTGATTGAATGATCAATTAAGCTCATTATTAATATGTGTTCGTAAGGCTGAACAGTTACTCGATTTCAAACCAAAATCGCAATTTGAAACAAACTATATATCACAAAGGCTGCAATTCAGGATAAACATTGTGCAGCAAGCCTGACCCAGTATTTATTGGTCATTATTATGACTTTATTTAACTTGACTGCAAAATGTGCAATCAATGCAAGGTCCAAAGTGTGTATAGAAAAATAATAAATGGTCTGCACTTATATAGCGCTTTTCTACGCAACTGGCAGTTAAATTATTTCAAACCTGAAAATGAATTAATATTTGTTCGTCATGATTAGGAATGAAGTTGGTTAAAAAATCTATGTCAGTGACAGTGGACACTAATATTAATATATAATCTTTGTCTGTAAGGGCCTCTGTAACTTTTTAAAACTGATGCCTAAAAGTTAATTACCCAACTATTTTAATGTCAGAGGTCGTTTACATAAAGGCCCTATTATTTTCTTATTAAAATTACTTCATTTTATATTGTCACTACTTTATTTCTTTAACTTTTAATCACAGCTTTTGTGAAAATTGTTCTATCTCCCTTGTCTTTTAAAAATGTAATAAACATACGCTTGAAGAAATTTATATCTTTAGGTTCTCACTTTGCATTAGAATGAGGTTTTAACACAATAAATATTGAACTTAAGCTTTAAAAATCGCCAATCGTAATATCTACAATTATACATTTTTCACCAGTTTGTTCAGCTCGGTTTGTTAGTCTGTTAAAGATTACATTAGGTTGATTACCTTGTGAAATAGCAACATCAGCAGCAACACAGCAACTTCTTTACACGTTCATACTTCTCGAATGAGTGTCATATAAAAATATAGCTATGTAATTGAAGGCCAGTAAACTCTTTCCTTCCTTATTTCAAAGGTTCCATGTCAAGTATGAAGCTAACAGTCACGTGTCATTCCTGTGGAGGACACAACAGCTTGCTAGATATTACCCTCCCTTTCTCAGTTCAAATCAGCTCTGACGTTTTGTGATGCACTACAAAGATCCCTCCCTGAAATCACATTCCTGTGTTGTCCTCTCCTCTCTCTGGAAAAGAGGAAGGGATGTGAAAGTAGAAAAAAATTAGCACTTGAGCTTTATCTTTGTACTGGAGGGGAAACCATATTAACTTTAAATTATGGCTATGAACAGACGACATTCGTATACTCCCAGGGTGAGTAACATGGCCTCTTAACATTAAATATTGTTATATTTTGTACATAAGTGATAATTTTGATTAATGCATTTGCTAAGTAATAATAGGAGCTTGCATTCTGATTGCTAAAACCTATGAAAAGGGAGGGTTTGCAGCACTCACCATAAAGCTGATGTAGGATTCACCTTCTTGCATGTAGAGTCTTAATCAGATGAAATGTACGTATAGATGATCTTGTAAAGAAGATAAAGTTACTGTCCTCACATTCAACTAAATGGCAAGGTTTTTCCTCCTTAATCCAAAGTCGTGTTCATTTACGTAGATTCTTTAAAATGATCTCCCAGTTTAAGTGTTTCGCCTTCTATTATCGAGATGTAATAAACCTTTTCTATCTGGTTTGCTGCCCTGTGGTTTAAAACTGTGAGGTAGCGTGAATTCACATGTCCCTACAGCTCCATAAAAAGATTAGCCTCCTACTGCAGCCCTAGTTTGTCTTGAATGAGCATCTTTGTCTGAGCAAGGCAGAGACACGGCTTGTTCATTACGAGGTCTGTTGTGGTCCAGGACATATGACTGGTGCATGAGCGTGTTTCTGTGCTCTGCAGCCTTAGGACTATCTTGTCCATGAATGTTTTTAATTCCAAAGGGTGCTTGTAATAGCTGGATCAGGGAGAACAATGGGACCTTCGTGTTGCACATAAATCAAGGTATTAAGGATGTATTAAACAATCCTACTAAGTCCTTTCTGCTTGACCAAGTGTAAGACATAAAATGACATCATGCCTGAAGAATTCTTAGATTTAAACCATGAATTCTCTGGTATGTAATGACCTTGTCTCTCCCTACCATTGCTATTCAATCTTCCTCTACTTTCTTTTACCTGCATTTCCTAATCCAACTGCCTCTTTTTTTTCCTGCCTTTATTCTCCAAATTCTTCAGCTGACCAGCCCACTGATCAGCAAAATGAGCAGTTCAGGAACAGTGGAGAGTGGGAAACCTCCCAAGGTAATTCGGACACAATTAAAGGAAATGAATAAATCCCAAATCAAATAAGTATCTTGTGTGTCATGACTCACGGTCTCTGATCTTCATATCTTCTCCTCATCTCCTCAGATTGGCTCTACA
Organism: Chromis chromis; assembly: GCA_900302755.1. NCBI lineage: Eukaryota > Metazoa > Chordata > Actinopteri > Pomacentridae > Chromis > Chromis chromis. Next base: position 12,075 of record OMNN01034126.1, on the reverse strand, counting down.
GTAGAGGTGACAGGGAAGGGTCAGCGTGGCACTGTTGCCTACATTGGCGCCACCCTCTTCGCCTCGGGGAAATGGGTGGGTGTCATATTGGATGAGGCCAAAGGCAAGAACGATGGAACTGTGCAGGGAAAACGCTACTTCACCTGTGAAGAAAATCATGGCATATTTGTCAGACAGTCCCAGGTCAGTGACATAATGATTAGTGTTATATATATATATATATATATATATATATATAGGACATATTTCTGATACAATATGTGCACAATAACTTCTCTATACTTTGATTGTCATGAATTGTTCCATGTATCAGACTGGCATCTTCTGTAATGCTGTACTTTATTGTCAACATTTTTTGCTTTTATTTACAAATGGACACCTGTAATTTGTTCCTGTTGTTGTCATGTTGACCTGATTACACTCCTATTTCACTCTGTGCAGATCCAGGTTGTGGAAGAAGGCTCCAGTGCCACCTCACCTGATACACCTGAGTCTGGCGCAACAAAGATACCGAGACAAAAAGGTGAGAAAGGAGCACAGAAACTCGTGTTTCCAAAACACAGTGCTTCAGAGTCAAGAAACAGGAGCAGTGGATAATAATTCTTCATTTCTTTTCTCCAGACATTCCTGAGACTCCCAGAACAACCAAGCAGGTAAGGAGCCATGTCTTGGACCTCATTGTATATCTGTCAGTATAGTAAACTTGTGTGTTTTATGATTTAACGAATGAAGATGATTTCATTTCTGTGGATTGTTGTGGATGTATTGTGGATTCAACAAATGGGGCTCCTCCATGTATTCACTGTACTTAAGTTAATTGCCTTCAAGTTAATAAACTCCCTTTCTCGAGCAGTAATAATGGCTTAAATGTGTTGAAGGTCATTAATCAGACAAATAAAAAGTGATGGAATGACTTTCAAGCCACTGTGTGGGATTTCATTTGCAGTGTGAGCCTGACCAGAGGTGCTTTGTTTCAAAAACGTCCCCTTTTCTTTTACTAAACAAACAGGTTTCTGTTTTTTGTCTCAGCTTTCCAGGTGACTTCTCATTTTTGTTTTTCTGAATACTTTTTGCAGATACCAGTGAGCGTTAAGAACATTAAGGTAGAAATATTTAAGTTCAGCACGTTTGCTTTGCCTTGGTTGTGGCAACTTATCTTTTGCATCTATGTTTATTTCCTATCTGTTGATATTTGCATGGGACCTAAAGACATAACTTGTGATTGATTTATGTCATTTTTGCAAAATACTCTCTTGGTTTTCCCACTTTATTTACTTGTTAATTCTGGTTAAGGCTTCTTGTGATACTTTACGGTCATCATGACAGCATCCTTGTCATTGCTTGTGGCCTCACAATTCAGTTCAATTGACGTTTTCCCACTTTTTTTTTTTTGCTGCATGAATTTGCATTTTATTCTGCTCTTGTGCCTTGAATCAATGGAAATAACTCTATTTCAAAATGGTGTTAACTGGAGCATGCAGCCATCAAAGTTTTGATCAGTCAATTTAAACTAACAGTGAGTTTACGTGCTGCTAATCTCTTATCTTGCTTTGACGCTGGATGTGTGTGTGAATCTGTGTGTGTATGCGTGTGTGTGTGTCCATCCTTTTCTCTACACCTCACCACCTCTTCTCCTCCAGTCTTCTACCCGCCGCTCTGCAAAGGTGAGCTTGTCTACTGCAGACTGGAGGTCAAATGGGATCAAAAGGATGATTTTAGAGCGGCCGTTTAATACTGTTACTGTAATGTTATTTTTGCCTTTTTCTTTCTTTTTTTTCAGGGTGATAGTTATATTTAGGGCAAACCTTCAAATTATTGAAATCTTACTAAAGGTGGTGCATTTTTGTGTGTTGAATTTTACGCTTTGTGGGTAGATGGTAATGCTGTCCTGTTTGGTAGAAGCATTTTTTAAACCTATTTTCAAAAGCAGATTGTACTTCTCTCTGCACTACAGATGTCACACACAGTATAAGCATAATCAAAATGAGATTATAGTGTAACTGACTTGGTAGTTATCACGTGTATGAATGAAGCCATAGTACGACAGGGTTTCATTATTCAGCTTAAAGCTAACTGTGCAGCATTTAGGTTTTTTTTTTACAAGTAACTCATCAGAGTCCTAACGCAGTCTCTATGATCCTGCTGTGGCAGTGGAGCACACCACGTCTCACAGCAGCTACCTCCCTCCCCTCCCTCTTGGTACGTCCCCCCAGACGCTCCAGCCTGTCACTCACGGTACGCCCAGTCATATCAGGGAATCTCACCTGGCACTTAACAGGGTGTGAAATCCGTAGAGTGTCGTCCTTCGTGGCACAGGTGTATCGGTGTAGGACAGCATCCCTTGAGAGGGACACTGGGAGGTGATATGTTTGGATCTGGAAGACACGTGAAATCAAAAAGATTATTGTATTTTATAGCAAAAGATTTCAGGAGTTAATCACTGGGTTTATCAAAGGTGCATGTTAACAGTGGCACAAACACTTGTTTTGATGATTGCATTGTTTACTGACATTTAAATACTAACACAACGCCAATCCTTCCTTTCTCAGTCTGCTTCATTCCTCAACTTCTCCCTCTTGTTACTCTCTGACACATATCTGCCTTTGTCGACAGGCGTCTCGTGAGAGTCTCTCGACCTCTCTGTCTGGTGATGTCAGTGAGGCAGGTCTGTCCTCCCAGCAGGGTGCACTGGGGGCTCCTGTCGTGCCTCAGCCCAGCGGGTCGCCTGCAGCAGCCACCACCGCAGTCCCAGCAACTCCAAGCAAGGTAGATCACTGACTGTTGGAAGAACATTAATGTGTCGGAAAATAAACAACTAAGGGCTGTGGTTCATTTTCAGTCCTTCCAGCTTTGTCAGTACATCACCATTTCATTCTTATTTTTCCATCCTATTCATCACTTTAATATGTTTGTTCCTTTTCATCCATGTTGTTATTGTTTGACCAGGGGGAACCTGCCATATCCAAGCAGGTAGAGTTATCTAATGGCTACATGCATGCTGATGATACCTGGCATGAGTTAACTAACAAACTCATCACATCAGAGGGAGAATGACCCTAAACACACCTTAAAGCTGTACTGTGGTTTTGAAATGTCTTCACGGTGAATTTAATGGTGATGATGCATGGTTTAACTTGGCAAGACACTGAAAGAAATACTCCACTCCACCACTGTGTTGGGAGGGAATGGATTAACCTGTCTTTGTTGCTCTTTAATCTTTGTATTGAGGTGGTGTATTCAGAGGCTGAAATTGATGGCGTTATTCGCTAATGAATTTGGGATAGTATCATTCACATTTATCATTTTGTTCTGGGTTTTAATTGTTGGGACTTTGTTGTATTTCTTTACCTCGGGAAATAAATGAGTCCAGTTAATCCACTAAATTCGCTGATCACCTGCCCATCAATCCTTCTTAGGAGGAGGAATCGCTGCGAGCTCAAGTCAAGGACCTGGAAGAGAAGCTGGAGACTCTGAAGATGAAGAGAACTGAGGACAAGGCAAAGCTGAAGGAGCTGGAGAAACACAAAATCCAGCTGGAGCAGCTTCAAGAGTGGAAGACCAAAATGCAGGAGCAGCAGGCTGATCTGCAGAAACAACTCAAAGAGGCCAAGAAGGTACTCGGAAAAGAAACTATTAAGTTTTGCAACTCTGAATAACATTATCGGCATTTTTACAATGTGCTGAAGCAAGTTGAAATTAAACTGTGCGAATGAACGAATAAGCTCTTCAGTCATCATGCTTCCCTTTTGTAATGTTGATTTTGTGCCTTGTCCACTTTGTAGGAAGCCAGAGAGGCACAAGAGTCCAAGGACCGCTACATGGAAGAGATGTCGGACACAGCAGATGCCATAGAAATGGCCACTCTAGATAAAGAAATGGCTGAAGAGCGAGCAGAGTCCCTGCAAGTGGAGGTGGACACACTGAAAGAGAAAGTGGAGGAGCTCTCCATGGACCTGGAGATCCTTAGGCATGAGATATCAGAGAAAGGTGTGTAAGAGGAGAAATCAAACATTTGTACACTATTCACTCATTCAAAAAGACTCATTGTGTATTATAAATGTCTGTTATTCTTTCTTTCAATGATCTTACCACAGTCCCTCTCTTTTTCTTATACAGGCTCAGATGGAGCTGCCTCAAGTTATCAAGTCAAGCAGCTGGAGGAACAGAACAGCAGGCTTAAGGAGGCTTTGGTCAGGTCAGTAAAATGTCTCTTTAAAGCCCCTTTGAACTAAAGGTATAGATGAAGAAAGTTCTAGGTGTACAATAAAATGAGAAAACTGAAAAGGTTTGATAGAAATGTGGAATTTTCCCCCATCATCACTCTATCTCCAAAACATCACTACAAATCAAAGCATATTTACTTGCATCAACTCCGTAATAGAGTCATTGAACACAAGCCCTAGAAAAGAATCTGCCCAATTAAAAAAAAACAAAAAACTTTCCGTTTCCTCCTCAGGATGCGTGATCTGTCTGCCTCAGAGAAACAGGAGCACGTGAAGCTGCAGAAGCAGATGGAGAAGAAGAACACTGAGCTGGAAACACTGAGGACTCAGAAGGAAAAACTGCAGGAAGAAGTCAAACAGTCGGAGGCCACTATTGATGAACTGAAGGAGCAGGTGAAGCCAGGGAGACATGAGAATAGATAATGTATACAGAGAGCGAGTTTTTTCTGGTGCTTTTACATTATTACTTACAGACATTAAAAAATATATTAAAGTATAGTTACTGACAAAAAATGCTTAGATTTATGGACATTTAAAAGAAGCAGGGACTGTTGTTGATTGTGAAAACTACATTTGTAAGTCAAAATTTAACTATATCTATAGTTTATACCCTCTTTTGTTTGTGTGTGTGTTTGTACATGTACCAGGTGGATGCTGCACTGGGGTCAGAGGAGATGGTGGAGACCCTGACAGAGAGGAACCTTGACCTGGAGGAGAAAGTCAGAGAGCTGAGAGAAACAGTCACTGATCTGGTCAGTGCAGATGCATTTCTAATTTATCTTCAGTATTATCACCAGAGACTTGTGTATGACAGCACAAGCTACTTTCATAATAAAAGCTTTTTAACAGTTGTTAGATTACATTTCTGTCATTTAATAAATCACTAACACGTCTGTAAAGGTAAACAGAAGCAATTATGCAAAAGTCCAAAGGACCAGAATAGGATGTTTAGGAATTCTATATTCCTTAGATCAACGAATCACTGGACCCTTTTTTTCCTGTGCCCATAGGAAGCTATCAATGAGATGAATGATGAGCTCCAGGAGAACGCCAGAGAGACAGAGATGGAGCTGAGGGAGCAGTTGGACATGGGTACAGCGAAGGTCAGAGAAGCAGACAAAAGGGTGGAAGCTGCTCAGGAGACTGTGGCTGATTACCAGCAGACCATCAGTAAATACAGAGAGCTCACCGCCTCCCTTCAGGTAGGTGCATAGGCAGGAATACATGACTCAGTCAGGGTAGCAGCAGAGAACATACACTGTGCAAGTGAATGCCATGACACAGAGAGCTTTTTTCTGTCCATTAGGAGGCCAACAGGGAGCTGATCAGTCAGCAGAATGCAAATACAGAACAAGTTCAGCAACCACCTGCAGAGCTGTTTGACTTCAAGATCAAGTTTGCAGAGACCAAGGCTTATGCCAAGGTAGGACATCTGCATGATGACTGAGTTTACCTAGTTCACCAGTGTTGTTGTTGCTTTTATTTTCTTACCTAAAGACCAACAATCTGTGTGTCTCCAGGCCATTGAGATGGAGCTGAGGAAAATGGAAGTGGCTCAGTCGAACCGACAGGTGTCCCTCCTCACCTCCTTCATGCCGGACTCCTTCCTGCGTCATGGTGGAGATCACGACTGTATTCTGGTGCTTCTGCTCATTCCCAGGCTCATCTGCAAGGTATGAGGCAGTGTGACAGCCCATTTCAATTGTGCTCAGTCGGTCCTGAAACTAATGTATTTGTATCCTCTTGCTTGAAGGCCGAACTGATCAGTAAACAGGCCCAGGAAAAGTTTGACTTGAACGGGAACCTGGTGCAGGGAGCAGGGCTCAGAGGGCCTCCAGGAGAACAGCGCAGTTTTGCTTCTGGACTGGTCTACTCCCTCAGTCTGCTGCAGGCCACCCTGCACAAATATGAACAGTAAGCACAGCAGCTCCATCACTAATGTGTCAGGAAACAAATTATGGTATTATCATCAAAGAAAAAAAACTGTGTCTAAGCTGCTATAATGTACAAGTAAAAATCTCTAGAATGATTATAATCTGTTGCGATATAATTTTAAACCTAATTTACCAGCTAGATGTGTTTGTCTGTTCCTTCGTTCTTCCCCGTTTCTAGGGCTCTGAATACCTGCAGCGTGGAGATTTTTAAGCGCATGGGGACACTCTACTCTGAAATGAGCTTCCATGAACGCTCTCTGGATTATTTCATAGATCTGCTGCATAAAGACCAGCTGGATGAGACTGTTCAGGTGGAACCGCTGACTAAGGCCATCAAATACTATCAGGTAACAAAGGAATATTTTTTTATACGTCTCATTTAGTCTGTTAAACCTTCATTGTACAACTATTTTGAAATATATCAAACATATATCCTAAACCAATATGTTTATGTATGTACATCCTCCTATGGGTGCAAACTCATATACTCAGCGAAACAGACATTTCAAAGACAACATCTAATTGTGTTCAAATAGAATGTTTTGGTAAATGTCAGCTATCCTACTGGTGTTGTGTTTTGTCTTCCAGCAACTGTACAGTGTCCATCTGGCAGAACACACTGAAGACTGCACAGTACAGCTGGCTGACCACATCAAGGTACTTTAAGCTTGTCTGGTAATTTGTTAATACAGAGCAAACAGAATTCTTACTTTGTTTTTCATAAAACCTTTTTCTTCCCCTAATTGTGCCCCCAAGGAGAGAGAAAAAACACTTCTGTTAGGCAATTTGGAAACAAAATAGGATACAAATATAAAACAGGTTTTCTCTAACTCTAACCCATTGCAACGTCTCACCTTCAGTTTACTCAGAGTGCCCTGGACTGTATGGGAGTGGAGGTGGCTCGTCTGCGGGCGTTCCTGTCAGCAGGACAGGACAGTTCTGGCCTCTCGGTTCTTCTGAAGGACCTGGACACTTCCTGCTCTGATATCAGACAGTTCTGTAAGAAGATCCGCCGCCGCATGCCTGGAACTGATGTTGTTGGAGTTCCTGCAGCTCTCAATTTTGGACCTCCGGTACAGAAACGGACACATCATACACATGAGCAAATTACTAACTGAGATGCTGTCCAATGATTTTTGACACTCTAACATGCAAATAGAAATGACAGAGCTACAGTGCATGTTTGACTGATGTGTCATGTCTCATCTGGCAGGTGTCAGAGACGCTGACGGAGTGCAGGCGCCAGTTGACCCGTGTGGTTGCAGTTCTCCAGGAGGTGACAGCAGCTGGAGCTCAGATGATTGCTCCTCTGGGAGAACAGGAGGGTCTCAATGCTCTCAGACTGGAGGATACTGCCTGCAAAGTTGTTGAGCAGGTAGCGTCATATTTAGCAGTTGAAAGACTCCTTGGTGATGTTTAAACATTGTTAGAGTTTTGGTCTAAGGGCATTTGTTGATAATCATTAAAGACGAGCCAAATTATTCTTAGAAATAATAATTAGGTTTCTTTGTAACACAATAGCAGGGCAAATTATTCTAATAAAAACATTCAAACACATGCACCAAATCCTGTCAGATTCACTTCTAAGATTTTAAGACACAAAGTCCTGTGTTCTGAGCATTATCCAGAACATCACTAGTTATTGCACTATATGGAGGTGGACATAAGATGCCACTGTCTCACTGTGTTCTGTATCTGCACTCTGTTCTCCAAGGTGTACGGCACACAAGGCGTGAATGGCCCAGAATTACTACGACAGTCATGCAGCTCTGTCATTGCTACCATGAACAAGATGGCTACAGCCATGCAGGAAGGAGAGTATGACGCTGACAAACCACAGGGGAAGGTATGTGTATGTCTTAACTTTTTAATGTTGATGTACTTCAAAATTCAGACGCTGAAACTTCACCTTTTGTCCATGGGCCATTCCTGTCCACAGAATTCTCCAGTGGAGATAAGAGCATCCACTGTCAGGGCTGAGATGACTGACGCCGAGGGTCTAGGAGTCAAATTAGAAGACAGAGAAACGGTCATCAAGGAGCTAAAGAAGTCCCTTAAGATTAAGGTAACACACTGAAAATGTCCAGCAAAGAAAAATCTGTCTGCCAGTTTGCAATGAAGATGCATGATATTTAACTGGTGTGGATGTGCTTGTCTTCTCCAGGGTGAAGAGTTGAGCGAGGCCAGTGTCCGCCTGAGCCTTTTGGAGAAGAGGCTGGACACCTCCACTAAAGATGCTGATGAACGAGTGGAGAAGATTCAGACCAAACTGGACGAGAACCTCGCCCTGCTGAAGAAGAAAGAAAAGTAAGAATGATAAAGATTCCACATCCTGCTTTGTTTATCATCTTTCCCTCATCTCGCTATTGTGATTCCTTACTCACCTCCTTTCCTCATCTTCAGGGAGTTTGAGGAGACGATGGATGCTCTGCAGGCTGACATCGACCAGCTGGAGGCAGAGAAGGCAGAGCTGAAACAACGCATCAATAACCAGTCAAAGATGACAATTGAAGGCCTGAGAAGTTCCACTGCCTCAGGAATAGCCTCCATCGTTCAGGGATCTGCAGGAGGTAAACTACTGTGCAGTTATGGCCACCTCTCGTCAGCAGATGGAAATGTTGGCCTTTTAGGTTTGACAAAAGATGTCATCCTCCTCCTTAACCTTTAGAAAATCAGTTTTAACTGACTGATAATGAAAAGGTTTTGCATTGAGTTTAATTGTATAGGAGATGCAAGTATTTTTCCCACCAGGCGCTAATAGTCTCCAAAGTTTGTTTGAAAAAAAACAAGTGCCACAGTGATTTTAAATGGTAAATGGTCTGCACTTATATAGCGCTTTTATCCAAAGCGCTTTACAATGTGTTTCGCATTCACCCATTCACACACACATTCACACACCAATGGTGACAGAGCTGCCATGCAAGGCGCTAATCTGCCATTGGGAGCAACTTCGGGTTCAGTGTCTTGCCCAAGGACACTTCGGCATGTGGGGGGGACCGGGGATCGAACCGCCAACCTTGCCATCAGTGGACAACCCGCTCTACCACCTGAGCCACATCCGCCACATTATGTCTCTTACCAGTTTACTTTTCCTTCCTCCAGCAGGCGTGCCTCCATCCATGGCAGGACCAATGCAGGTGGTGGACTCTCCTCTCCTCAGGCAGCAGGTTGAGGCCCAGAGACTCGGCATTAAACGCCTTAAGAATGAGAACAACAGGCTCAAGGTACATTGGATTGAAGTAGTTATCATACTGTGGTACTGTAACCCCATTTGTATTGACCTAGAATGTATTTTACTTACAGGCGGAGAAGATGAGAGCCCAGTTGGCCTCCCTGCCACCACTCTGCCCTCCCAAGCTCCCTCAAGTATCCAAAGAAAGCTCCATGCCTCCAGAAGGACTAAACACAGGCATCTATCGCAGGACCGACCAGCTGCTGGCAACCCTGCTCAAACTTAGTGCAGAGGTTAAAGTGGTGGACATTACTGGAAAGACAGCAGGTGTGTGTGCACGTTTTCATTGAAGATATGTTTTCCCTTCACTCGTGATTTGAGTTTCTAAAGCAGGCTTTTGGTATGTGTTTGCTGCTGCTATCCGAACAAATTCATTTTTCCCCTCCTGTTTCTTCCAGTTAGTGCCAGTGCCCAGCTGCTGGAGCAGACGGCTCGACTGCAGAACCTCGGTGATGCTCTGGACAAGCTCAAGGTCACTTTCACACTTCTCTTTACCATGTTCATCAGCTGACAGCAATACAAAACCATACAGTCCTCTAAAACATTATATTCCAACTTTTTCTTTTTCAGGGTGAGGTAGCTGAACATGTGGTCTCATATCAGCCTGGAGCAAAGGCTTCCTCTGACTTTGCCACATTCCCAGTGTCCTCCTTTGTTAAGGTAGTGGTGCCAAGGAATACATCAATTACATGATTCAAAGTTGTCCAACCTGTACACAAGATTAATACTTATGACAGAAATAGTACATTGGCAAATATAAAATTTCATCACGTGTTTATTTGTGTTGTTTCCCAGGCCAAGGAAGAGAAGCAGGGAGGAACAGTGTTTGTAGGTCGTGTTGCCATCCCATGCACCCGCGGACAGGAACAAGTCCACCGCCTCGTCCTGTCACAGCAGCAGCTGCAGCAAGTGCATCGTCTCCTCATGGTGTAAAGTGCTGCGTTGGCCTACAGCCGTGATTGAGAGCACATCAAGAAAAGCTTTTTTTGTTTTGTTTTGCCCTGTCCCTCTTCTCATTCCAGCTAACATTTCACTTTAGCATTCTCCTCTATTTATCCCTTTTGCTTTCCACTACTCTCAGGAAACTGTACCTGCAAACTTAGAGCACTAATACAATTGACCGACAGCAGGGTCTTTATATTGACATAAAACTTAGATAAAGATTGGTGTTGGGTAATTTTTCACAAATCCAAGACTCTTGAATGTCACATGAAGGCATCTTGTTTTCATCATTCAGACAGTTTGTGTACCAATTTTGCCAACTCGTTGTGGAAATGGGGAAAGCTAACAAGTCATTTTTACTGTACTTGCACCAGTTGATAGCGGTTTCCCTTTGTATCTTTTGTATTTGTAGTAATTCACACAATAAAAGTAAGCAGTTCATCTTCAGAGCAAGAGACGTCATTTATCAATGTTCTTATCTAATGTGCTTTTTTAACATGTTCTACACAAATGAGCTGCTAAAGTTTATTTGAAGACCCAATGCTAGCTTTTAGAATTTTTGCTGCAAAGAACAGCTGGTGTAGGATTCTCAATTTGAGCAGTGTCCAATTCTGTCACATTTTCTTTTCTTTTGTAATCTCATTATTAGTAATGTTAGTTAAGGAACAAGACCTCAAGACATTATACAACGCTATTTTCTGTTAAATGTTTGTAAGTGATTTTATGATAATGTAGCAGGATACAATCCTGCTACATTATCATAAAATCACAAAACAAAATTGTTACCAACTTGGGAAAACGGATCCAAAGCAGTTTCTCAACCACTTCTGATTTTACACATCATACAAAAATCACTTTTATGTTTGAATGCTGAAATAAGTGTTGAGGCCTAAAAAGAAAAATCTCTATACCATGTTTGACCTGTGAAAGACCGTGTTATAATAAGTTAGGACATAACGTACGGCTGTAAAAAGACAATTTCAAAAAAGTCAAACAGTCCTGTCGTGAAATCTTACACAACTTTAATAAAATGAAGCACCTGATGCAGGCAGGGTGCACATTAAAAATACAACGTTTATTTAAATGTCGTAGGTGCCAAAGAAAAAATAAGAAAAAACAGGCAAGTTCAAACTACTAAAGAAAAAGCAAATGTATAAAGTCTATATTTGTGTGCAATGTAATGCAAATGAGTTGAGTGGACAACACATTAAGTGGTATATGTCTAAAGCTCGTCAGTCCTCAGTAGTAGTAGTAGCCATGATGGGGGTATCGAGTTGTTCTCGGATCCATGTGCGGAGCATAGTAGCGTCTGTTGTGGCGGTTCCTCATCACATATGGAGGGTGCTCATTGTAGGGCTGGTAGAAAGGCCTGTAGTTGAAATCTGCAGAACATGAGACATGTTAATCAAGTCTTGGAGTGGACATGGCAGCTCAAAGACACCAGTTACACAGTGAAAAAGAACTAGGTCAAATATCATATTTAATATTTTTTATTGTAATGCCAAGTGAAATTTGACCCGAGTGATCTGGATAAAGGACAAACATTACCAGGTACACACATTAACAGGACAAGGACATGGACAAAATTGTTGGTAGCCTACCGTTAAAGAGAAACCCACAATGGTCACTGAAATAACTTGAAACTGACAAAATTAATAACTGAAAATTAACGAATTAAAATCAGACACTGCTTTTGAATTGTGGTTCAACAGAATCATTAAAAAAAAAAAAACTTATGAAACTG